>AYEL01089450.1:0-75626 GCA_000484575.1 Olivierus martensii | reverse complement strand
TTAGAAACAAGCGGTCTCCGACAGGCAGATAGCCTATGAGCGGCGTGTGACGCGAGCAAGGACGGGTGATGAGAGGCTGGACAGAACGGACACTGAGACAACGTTTGTAAGTACAAACATCTTCTTTTATTGGAGAGAGAAAATTGGTACAGGCAACAAACCCGACAATCAGAGTTGGAGGACAAATACCTTAGTTTGTTCGGACCTCCTCCGGAAGGTCGGTCTTCTTTGACAGGATGAAAGTTCGGTTTTCTGATGGCAATGACTTCCTCGGGATCAAGGCGCAGAACTACGGATGAAGGGTCGGCTTGTAGGAGACTTTTTGTTGTTCGTCTTCGAGAAAATTTGTCGAGACGGTATATGGAAATCTTAGCCGACGTAAAGTTCGAGAATACAGCGGGTGAGATAGATCCAGTCCGCTATAATAACGATATCTGCTTCCGTCAGATATCGGGATCTGGCAGAATCGGCTAATAGGAATCGACGATCAAAGAAGGAGAACAATAATCAGTGAACAGTAACCGATTTTTCTGGCGAGTGGGTACCGACTAAATTTTACTGGAGTTTAAAGGGAGATGTCCGTCTTCTGGCTCGGGTTGGAACCAACTTCTCCTCTCTACGGCGGGCTGGAACCAACTGACTCTTCTTGGTTCCCGATTTTCTTTTACAGTTTTTGTCAATAAACAAGTACATCCCCTTCCCCTTTCCCAGGGAAGGCGACCTTTTGACTTCTGTCAAATAATTTCGCACAACCCTCCGAACACCTGCATGATGCCAGAGTTCTGGTGCGGTTTACATCAAATGTGTTTATTTTTGTTTTCGGGGATAGTCGAGAACGGAGTATTTCGGACCCAGCCGGAGAAGGGACCTCCTCACCCATCGTTGCCTATAAATTTGTCAATTCCGATAACTTACGATCGGGTGAGAAGTGACATTCTCCAGCGGACCGGACCCTGGGTCTCCACAGACGTACACTACCGAGTTATTCCTAATTTTGAGGATATATAATTAATCATGAACTAGTGTTTCTGATTTCCTGCTTTTTTTCATTCCCAGGATTGAAGGAAATGGCTTTTATGGCATTAAAATTTAATAAAATCAAAAATAATTATTTATAATTAATATCAATAACAAATACACAAAATAAGGATATTAGTAAATTCCAAAATATATATTCCTCTATATATGACTAATTTACAATTCGAAATACAAAATACAAATAAAATATTCATCACTCATTGTTAAAGTACGATTTGCGGAAACACAAGCAATCAATGCTTCTATCGCTCAGAATAGTTCTTAGCTTTGTTATAAACACATCCGCAGTAGAGAATGCTCTCTCTGTTTCAACTGATGATGGAGGAATTGTTTTCAAAGCCTGGCTCAGTTTTTTAATACTTGATGATCGATTTCCTGTTGAAACAAATAACTGCAGTTCTTGCTTCACAATCCTGCTAAAGCTAGAACTCAGGCTAGTTCAATAACGTAGGCCTTTGTCTTTGATTGGATCGATTTTTCTTATTTTTCGTTCAACGTCATTGATTTCTCTTCCAAATTTTCGGTGCTCTCTTTTTTACAAGTTAAGTATGTAATTCACAATCACTTATTGAATTATCTACTTAATATTTTAATAATAATTTAAAATAATGCAAATTTTATGATGGCTTCATAAGAAGAGAAACAAGTAAACAAGCCAACCAAGTTGCCAACATGTGTCGCACTTACAGAACAATTAGGTATAATTCGTGATCAGATGTGAGTGCAACTCTGTTAGTAAACCACTTCCACATGCTTTTCCTTTTTGCTAATTATCAAATTCTTTGATAAATAACTCTCGTATAGTCTTTCTGATCATATCTAATTATATTTTATAATTTTTTCTATCTGCGAGTTAGTTCCCGGGTATAGAAAAAGTGTGAAAATTTCCCTAAATGCTTTTCCTTTTTGCTAATTATCAAATTCTTTGATAAATAACTCTCGTATAGTCTTTCTGATCATATCTAATTATATTTTATAATTTTTTCTATCTGCGAGTTAGTTCCCAGGTATAGAAAAAGTGTGAAAATTTCCCTGAAATAAACATTACCATGAACATAATAAATTTCACCATTCTCATTAAATTGTAAATTTGTTTTTACAAAATTAATTAAGTAGGTACGTAATATTTTGTAACATTGATGTAGTAGCTTGTTAGTAACCAATCAGTTGGATAAAATACTTATGTTTTAAAAAAATTATCTAAATATATTAATTCGTAAGAACGAAATATTTTCTAATATTTCTAATGAAAACAATAGTTTCTACGGATGCTTTTGAACTCTTTTCATACAAACAAAAACTAAGAAAATAACACAAGACAGGTATGTTTTAAAAATAATTTTGATACGTGAATATATTCTCTGTATAAGTGTCCAAAAGTGGCACGATAACGAGTTTGGCAAGAACGTGTGCAGATAAATTAGGGCAACCACTATTCTTGTCCCCTGTGATAGTAAGAGGAATAAACGTGAGTTGTCATTTTATGTCAAAGTAGTTTTATTATTTATTAATCGATTAGATGATGTTTTTAACAATAATTTCATTACATAATGGCGCCGTAAAGTCAAATTCGCCCTTAGGTACATTTCAAATTTTATACGGCCCGCTTCATTCTAAAGACTGTTTTTCCGGCCCTCGACAGTAAATAATTGCCCACCCCTGGTCTAGAAGTATGTTTGTACATGTTAAATGCGAAAATATAAGTAAAATGATTTTGTTTATAACAAATTTACATGTTAGAAAATAGTTATAAATTACAATGACATTTGATTAGGGTAACATATAAAGAATAAATAACTAATATACAGAACAATTATAAATTATGTAAAAAATTATGAAAATAAAAATCTAAACATTGAATGCTAAATATCGTTTATGCAGAATGAATATAAGTTTCAATGAATTTACAGAAATTTAATAATAAACTGTATTTGTTTCCCAACCAATATTTGTTTTCCTATAAAAATTCTTTTTTGTAATAATAAGGTGTATGTTAAATGTGAAAATATAAGTAAAATGATTTTGTTTATAATAAATTTACATGTTGGAAAATAGTTATAAATTACAATGACATTTGATTAGGGTAACATATAAAGAATAAATGACTAATATACAGAACAATTATAAATTATGTAAATAATTATGAAAATAAAAATCTAAACATTGAATGCTAAATATCATTTATGCAGAATGAATATAAGTTTCAATGAATTACAGAAATTTAATAATAACCTGTATTTGTTTCCCAACCAATATTTGTTTTCCTATAAAATTTTTTTTTTAAATAACTAATATACAGAACAATTATAAATTATGTAAAAAATTATGAAAATAAAAATCTAAAAATTGAATGTTAAATATCATTTATGCAGAATGAATATAAGTTTCAATGAATTTACATTTCAAAACATGGCGATAAATCTGAGTCAAGCATATTTTTCTAATCAGTGCATTGATATTTTGTTTTCCGTGTTATATTTCCCTCACTGCATAACCTGGAACTTCTGATATTTCGTTTTTGATTTCGTGGAATTAATTTCGCTAAATTATGCGATGGAGGTAGTGAAGATAGCATTGATATTTTGTTTTCCGTGTTATCTTTCCCTCACTGCATAACCTGCAACTTCTGACATTTCGTTTTTGATTTCGTGGAATTAATTTCGCTAAATTATGCGATGTAGGTAGTGAAGAAAGAAGTCCTGTATTATGGAATAAATAGTATGTATATGGGATTTTTTGAAATCATAAAATTGATTTTTTTTCTGTTCAAGCATGTATTGTATAAAAGTACTTGTCTACAAGCATCATTTTATGATGTGTATGCCAATCTTTGTACTATTTTAATATTTTATTTTCTTTGTTATGGAATAAATAGTATGTATATGGGATTTTTTGAAATCATAAAATTGATTTTTTTTTTCTGTTCAAGCATGTATTGTATAAAAGTACTTGTATACAACCATCATTTTATGATGTGTATGACAATCTTTGTACTATTTTAATATTTTTTCTTCGGATAATAAAACAGGATGTCGACTTCGCTGTCTACATCACACATATATTTGTTATAATAATTATGGAATAAATAGTATGTATATGGGATTTTTTGAAATCATAAAATTGATTTTTTTTTCTGTTCAAACATGATTTGTATAAAAGTACTTGTCTACAAGCATCATTTTATGATGAGTATGATAATCTTTGTACTATTTTAATATTTTATTTTCTTCGGATAATAAAACAGGATGTCGACTTCGCTGTCTATATCACACATATATTTGTTATAATGAATTGTTGATAATTTAATAACTTTAATTTTGGTATTCCTCTTCTCTTTGTTACTTTTTCCTCGGATAATAAAACAGGATGTCGACTTCGCTGTCTATATCACACATATATTTGTTATAATAAATTGTTGATAATTTAATAACTTTAATTTTGTTATTCCACTTCTCTTTGTTACTTTTTCTTTCCAATAGTTGAAATGTTCCTCTTAATCACAAGTTGATTCTTCTTTTGAACAGTTATTTCTTTCTAAACTTCCCTTAAGTCGATTTCTTGTTTATTACAGTTTCCAGCTCCTTTCGGTGCACATACACAAAAACAATTTATTCTCCGAAGCTACCATCCCTACCTTCCTGATTTCTCGTTATTTGGAAACTCGCTAGAAACATAACTTTTTATTAATAATAGTGGTGAAAATCCAGTTTATCTTCCTTAATGTGAGAATATGATATTTTAACTTAATGCATTCACAAAAATCTGATTTTCATAAATACATTAAATGAGTTTACTAAGGTTTATATGTAAGTAAACAAAGTAACAGTTACTGTCAAAAATGTTTTCCTTTAATTAAAGAAAAGAACACAATCATGGATAAATCGATAACACAGTAATAATAATGGTTTTATATTTTTAATATATTATTGAATCTAAAAACTGATAATGATTTTAAAGAAAAAAACTGGATGTATCATTTTGTTTTTTTAGTAATAATAATGGTTTTATATTTTTAATATATTATTGAATCTAAAAACTGATAATGATTAAAGAAAAAAACTGGATGTATCATTTTGTTTTCCACAGATCAATAAAAAATGATCGAAATACATTCAATATTACAGCTGATAATAATGATTCAAATTTAATTATTTCAATTTGTAAACTATGTAAATTAAGAACAATTGAACATCATTTTACGATGGATATATATAATATATACTAATAGCATAACTAATAATAAATAGTTATTTATGCAATATATAAGAAAAATTCGAAATAAAAATTTCAACATTTAAATTTAAAATTTTTAAGTACAGTAATTCATAGTTTTATGTCTATTGTAAATTATTTAATCACATGAAGAAAGAATACGCACTTAAAAGGAAAGTACTGTATACAAATAAAGAAACAATTCCAGTTCTTCATGTGACGATTATCATCTGCAGTTTAAATTGTGGATAGTCTAATGAAAATCAAAAATTTTACTAGAAAAATTCGTGTTGTCTGTTTTATTTAATTATTTATCTCAATACTGCTTATTACCGTTCATTATGTATTATATATCGATTATGTATAGATGTTTTCAGTTTCCCTGTAATAAAAATTTAAAAACGGATTTTATTTTATAGGATGAATGCGATTCATGAATAATATTTAAATAATTATTAAGTGCATAGTGTATTATATATCGATTATGTATAGATGTTTTCAGTTTCCCTGTAATAAAAATTTAAAAAAGGATTTTATTTTATAGGATGAATGCGATTCTTGAATAATATTTAAATAATTATTAAGTGCATAAGAGTAAGCTTTAAGCATAAATATTGGAACAAGAAATAGAATTTAAGTAAATTTATAAATTTATCATTAATTAAATTACGTTGATGTAAGGTCGAAAAAGGGGGAAACGAATGTAGATCCATGAAGACGGATCCACGAAAGCAAACATATTACTATATATATCTTATATAGTCTATATCAAATGGAGTGACAAATCGTTTTGCATGTCTCTAAATTTATAAAATGCTCAAATTGATAAGTTTTCTGATTATTGGAATTGTATTTCTTCGAAATATTCAAGATAAAAGTTAATTTTAAGCTATTACTGTTTGCATATATATTAAATTAGTTTCTAAGAATTATTTTGGAGAGAAAATAACTAAAAATAATGAAGGATCTAATGCCAAAATAATTTAAGAATCCCTTTTATTTTTTCATGAAAATATATTTTTATATTAAGCACCAAATTTTGTTTATCTAACACAAGTCTTTCTTGGTGTTGGGATTTTTTTTTCCGTCAGTGTATATTATAAGAATGAATTAATTCAAAGTATAAATTAATCTCAAAAATATTATTGAAATAAATTGTAAGTTTCTAAAGTTAAACTCATTTTGATTATCATATCAATCTTCATTATTTTTTATTGAAATATGTTAATTTTTCTAAATTCACTAGTAAAAAACTCTATTTTATTTTTTATTTTAAATGAAACTTTTTAATCTGCTTTTAAATTGACACAATAATAAAATATAATTATTTTAATGACATTATATCTGATATTCTTTCAGAAAATGTGAATAAAAGCTACATTTTGAGGATCACCGGAATAAATGTAATACATGTTTATCATGATATATCATTTTTCTTTACTTTTTCTCAGATATTGATTAGCTCTAATTAAAAAATATTTATTAATCAGGACCCTGTTTTTATGCAACTTGACAGCACTGGGAAGAAAGTTATCAATAGTCGGAGATATGAAGTGTTTAAAATACTTCAAGATAAATTGGGTTTCAGGTATTTCTGATTTTAGAATATTTCAAATATTATTAAATTATTTTGCAATTTATTTAGGTGATACTATTGTTACAATAAATCTTTATATTCTATACTGTAAACAGTATAACATATATTGTTTTATATATACAGGGTGTTCCTAAAGTCCACCGACAAACTTCCAGGGCAGGTTCTACTCATGAAAAAAAAAAAAAAATGTCCTATGAACACAGTGTCGGAAATGCATATTTAATGGATTATAGCTTTTCTAAAATGGAACTATTTTAGTAATACTCCGCTGTATTGAATAATCATAAGTAACTGAAATCGTATTATTAAAATACTTCTCAAGACAATTAACGTATTTATAAAAGATAATTTATTCTGAAAAGTTATCTTTAGAGACATGATGTTTTACCTAGAATGTAAATTTTGTGCGATTTACAATCTATCTGTCATGGGATAGTGTGAGGCCCCCCGGCCCGCACGAAAACCCGAGGACAAAATTGACAGTTCCAATGACCATTTCCATAATCAATGGATTGGCAAAGGTGGTCCTGTCCCATGGGCTGCGAGATCCCCGGATTTAAATCCATTGGACTTTTATCTTTGGGGACATATCAAAGGCCTAGTGTATCATTCCAAAGTGTCTACGCCTGATGAACTCTGAGAAAGAATTATGAATGGGTTTACAGACATCAAGAACATGGCCAGGTTTGTCAAAGAGTTAGACTCTCATTTTCAAAAAGTTTACAAGCCTGTATCCAGTCTGACGGAGGTCATTTCGAACATTTACTGTGATGCGTCAAAGAGTTAGACTCTCATTTTCAAAAAGTTTACAAGCCTGTATCGAGTCTGACGGAGGTCATTTCGAACATTTACTGTGATGCCTTCCTACAGCTTTGTTGTTATTGTTCAGTTTTACTAAAATATGTAAAAAATAAGGTTATTTTGTTTGCAATTACTAAAACGTTAATTGAATTGTTGTTGGAGGTATTTTCAAATGCTATGAAGGACGTCGATAAATATTACGCGCGGATTAATATATTCTATGCCTTTCGGGTGAAAAACCGGTTTTTCTCGAAAAATATGCATTTCCGATACTATGTTCATAAGACATTTTTATTTATTTTCATAAGTATAACCTGCCCTGAAAGTTTGTCGGTGGACTTTAGAAACACCCTGTATATATATATTTTTAAGGGGAAAATACAATTATGACTTCAAACATTTGAAATTGGCATTTAAATGAAAACAAAAGTTCATATACTGTTATTTTTTAAATGCGAATATTCTCAAATAAATAAAATTCCTATACTGTCCCATAGAGAGTGAATATAGTATTGATTAAAAGAAGCCATCTGCTTATATATAAATAATTTTATTTCCTGAATACATCTATACTGTAATGATTTCATTTATTTTTTTTAAATATATTTCTCAAAATGTTTTATTTATTTTAGTTGATATTTTCATGTTGTCTTGTACAAAGTTTCTATTTGATCTTATGCATTCCCACTAAAAATAATTAACTTTATATTTATTCACTCTTGCTGTTTTTACATATATTTAAGAAATTTGGGATCCATATTTCATTAAAAAGATTTTATTCGTATTTTAGGTATGAATTAGTATATCCTATACCTAATTTTTTTGGAACTAAAGAGAAAAACGGTACATGGACTGGAATGGCTGGTCAACTCGCAACAAATGTTTGTATAATTTTTTTTATAAATACTATATACGTTACTTAAGAAATATTATATTTTTAAATGCTAATTATTTTTAATGATAATTTTCGAAATACTTATCAAACTAATCGAAAAATGATCACTAAATTGTATAGTTTGGCAACTATTACTGAAACTTTTACTAAAAGAATTTCTTATTGAATCAACATTCCATAAAATTTAGAAAGTATGAGAGTTGAAACAATTTCATTTTTTCATTATTTATTAAAAAACATAATACTTGATTATTCTCAATTAAGCATTCTCATTATTATATGCAAATACTTAAAGAAAATTACTCTTAATGATTTATTTTAATTATTCATAAAATGATTCAAATCTTTCAAGAAATTTTAATTTTCTTTGGAAATCCAGAAAAACATTAAGAAAAAAATAATTATTATTACTCAAAAACCATATTCAGAAAAAAAAATTCGGATAAGGTAATTTTAATTTTTCTTTGGAAATCCAGAAAAACATTAAGAAAAAAATAATTATTATTACTGAAAAACCATATTCAGAAAAAAAAAATTTGGATAAGATATTCAATAGATTTTATATATGTCCCAAGCGAGTGTCGAAATGGCTCTAGAATAGACTGCCTCAGGATGTTCTAGCCGAATTGATTCATTAAGGACATCGTTTGACTTTCTATAGAGAGGTCCTGCAGCGACGGGAAAAGTTAATTGGGGCTGCACCGGGCCCCCAGACACTGTCCCTATTGAAGAAATTCCAATAGGTCCAATGATTGTTTGCACCCACTTCTCGCTGGTGGATGTCTCTAGTTCGCCCCTCAACCACCCAATTCCTGCGGATCCAGGATTAAAAGTCGGTTTGACGTATGTCCTGCTTGAGTTTCGAGTCCTTTAAAAGGATCTCAATATCCCAAAATTACATGTCGTACTGACAGGATGAATAACTGAGGGATAGAAACGTTAATGATGCCCATAGCCGTCGATCCTCGTCCTCCACAATCCGGCTGACCCCTCCGCACGGGTGGGCAGCCTTTGGAAGGGCTTGTTTCGCCCCGCACATAGTATTCTACCTGAATGGAGTGTGGCGTCATCTGTTGACAAAAACCATAGTATTCTACCTGAATGGAGTGTGGCGTCATCTGTTGACAAAAAACCTAACCTAATCTAGATATAGTATTCTACCTGAATGGAGTGTGGCGTCATCTGTTGACAAAAAAAGCGGCCGGATGGCCATAGTATTCTACCTGAATGGAGTGTGGCGTCATCTGTTGACAAAAAAATGATGCCCATCGAGAGTTGATCTAGCTCGGTTTAGTTAACTTATACAGATTAAACCTTCATATCACTCAAAGGATATACTGGATTTGGCAGCAGCCATTTATAAAGCCCAGCACAGGCTGGCCAATACTCATGATAAAGAGCCGGATGATTGAAGGATTGGGTTCAACGGAGAGAGACCGGACTCTTCCTGTAAAACTGGAGGTGTGGGACCGGGATTTGAGATTTGGCTCGGACTATAGCGGATTCCTCCCCAGACTGAAGTATCTTGCTTTCCTGGGGAGAACACAAAACCTGGTGTAATTATTCGGCCACTGCAGAGCGGCAGACCCTGCTATCGAGCGCGGCGTCGGTCGATATTGTCCAGATAGTGGTCTGCACCAATCGACGGTTGCACGAATCTTGCATCCGGATGCAAAGCAGGGGAGATGATAGTCTCCGATCGTACGAGAAGTAGCGGTGGTATGAACCATGAATGCTCACCCCACCATTAGGAGTGTATAAGACATAGGTGGTGTTCGAGGCTTTAGCACGGTGAAGGAACATATGCATAATTACCTTTGTCCTGAAATTTTGAGTCTTTGCGGATTCTCTAGACCTAATGAAGATCTTCCTGTAGTGGTGGGTCCTACCAGCGTTGAGCTTTAATTTGCTTGTGGGTTCTCTCTGTTCTCAGTTTTGTGGCGGCGCTTGACGCTGCTTTTCTCGGCTTTACCGGTTTCTATAGCTACACCGTGCACCAGAGGCCGAGGTCCGACGATCAACTATCCCGCTTCCAACTGGATCAACATGGCCAATTTCGTTCATTTTGTGTACTCGGAGAGAAAAGACTTTCTTTCCGCCTTGCTTGGCTATGATCCGAGTTACATCTTGCAAATGAAGCTATCCTTTAATACCTTCACAATGGAACAGGTCCTGTATCACACTTACTAACGGAGGACATTCGAGTCACCAATTTTTGGAAATTCAGCATATTTGTAATAGTCCCTTAGCAAATATAATGTGCGAGAAATAAAGTGCACAACTCAAGCATTGTCAAAAAAATCGCACAAGAAGTTTCGCACTGAGCTCATATATTCTAGAAATCAATTATCCTTAGAATGTCCCAGTAACTCAGTGGTTGAAGATTTGCTTTTTATAATTGAATGATTGCTGATTGAATTCTTAAATTTGACTTTCTTCTTATAGTATTACATCTCAGTATTGCGCCAACTACATTAGGGACATGTTTCTTTTGTTGTAGCATTCGCAAATTTATTTCAATGTTTTATAAACTGATTTAATCCTTTTGCATATATATTTAAACTGGCGTGAATTTGTTTAAACCTTGTGCAAACTGATTTAATACTTTTGCAAATATATTTAAAGTTTTTGCAAATTGATTAAAATCTTTTGCACGTACATTCAAACTTTCGGCTACGAACACTTTAACAAAATGGCAGAGAAAGGATAGTGAATAAACGAGTATAATATTGTTATATGAAAATAAATTTATTGATATTTTCAGATTAATAGAAATTTTTATGAGAAAAATTATATACAGGTATATAGCATTTGCGCATTTATTTCAACACTTTGCAAATTTATTTAACCCATTTGTAAATATATTCAACCCATTTGCAAATATATTTAATCCTTTTACAAATTTAATTAAACCTTTTATAAATTTATTTAAACTTTTCACAAAGTTATTTAAACTGAACAAAACAATCGATGGATGGAAAAGCAACGCCTTATACGAGTCTGTTCGTCTGTTCTCCAACTGCGACTTTGGGTATAACATTTAAACCGACTTATACAGGGTGTTTTCTAGCACCCGTACCATCCTTTTTTCGGAAACGCGATGAGACAGGAAGTAGGGGAAAAAATTTTGATTACCAAAGTATAGCATTCGCAAATTTATTTCAGCCTTTTACAAATTGATTTAATCCTTTTGCAAATACATTTGATCCGTTTGCAAATGTATCTAAACTTTTTGCAGATGTATTTAAACCTTTTGCAGTACATTTAAACTTTCGGCGATAAATTTAAATTACAAAAACGATGATAAACAGAATATATTTATTGTTATTCAAATTGTATGTAGAATAAATTGATTATTCAGATATATAAACACATATAATATTTTATAATAAATACAATAAATGTGTTTTATTTTATTTTACTCAACTGCAATTAGTGCTGTTTATGTTTATCTTGACATAAATTTAATAGTCTTGATAACTGAACTATATCATCAACTGCTCTGCATTTGAACATATATAATGTCAAATTATCAAATTTGTATGTCAATCCATTGTGAAAATGTTAAGATGATGATGTCAATATATTATATAGGAAATAGTACATTATAAGAGGATAGGTAGTAAAATTATTTATATGTTATAGAAAAATATGATAAGTAAGTATACATTAAGTGGGATATACCTGTACATTAAAATAAATCATAAATGTATTTATATAAAAAATATAATTAGAATATGTTTTATTTGACACATCAATATTTCAGTTTGTATTTTTCAAGTGAAATCAAATTATCAGATAAAATATTATATAAAATAAAAAAAGATGATAAATTGAAAACAATTCAGTAAATAACTTTTCAGAAATACAAGAATTCATGTTAATAAAATAAATGTATATAACAACCTCATAAAATCCTTGGCCCTTTAAGATACATTATAGTTATTTAGAAATTCTACATAACTTTCAGTTACTGTTTTTCTAACAGGAAAATAGGAGCAATGAATTTTTAGCCTGTGGACTGAATCTTGAGAATTGCAGACTAGATTTAGTTGAGAATTAAATCTAGTCTTCAAAATCTTTAAAATCCTTCTTAATTAATTAATCCAACAAATGAATTAATAATTCATTTTTATATAGCAACTATAAAGTTCAGCTTGCTCTTTTCCCATCTTTTTTCTCAGGTCTATTGAAAACTTTAAATATGCTTCACAGTTTTTTGCCTATTTTGATTCTCTTATGTATAAAATTAAACAGCTTCCAAATTTAGATTAAATCTCCCAATTTCTTTGTATCTGTCTCTCTATTGTCTTCTTTTTAATGATAGAAAAGACACTATTTAATACAGGTTTTAGCTTTAGGTCTCTATCTCTCTAAAGATGCAGCAAAAAAACTATTTTATTGATATTATTGTCAGAGACTTAGAAACATATTCCATGATTCAAGATTCTAACATTCAAAAAAAAATTTATTACTATTATCTTGTGAAAAAAGTATTTATTAATGAGTTCTCATCTGCTTGAGAGGAAGCAAAAATAATAGTGCTTAATGTCCCCATTAATTCATCATTTTTCAGAGAAGTCTTAGAAATAGAACAATCCAAAATATTTAATAATTCCTTAAAAACAATCTGAGTCATGACTGATTTTGAATCATAATTTTATTCTGACTCAAAATCAATCATTTGAGTCAGAATAAAATTATTTTTATAAATAATAAAATAATTAAATTAGAAAGTGACAGTAGTAACCAATGAATGGCAACATAAACTGATGTTGCCATTCAAATAATATAAACAGCTTTTATATTATTTGAATAACAAATAATATAAAAGCAAAATAATAACAAATAATATAAACATAAGCATAATATTAACAAATAATATAAACAGCTTTTATATTATTTGTGAATTACCTCTTGTAAAGCATTCATTTATGAAAATTTTTACCTCCATCTATACATGTACTTCCTTCAGCACAAGGTAAATATAAACAGTCATCAATATTTTCTTCACAAAATTTTCCTGTAAAACCTTTTGGACAAATACACATGTAATTAAATTTCCCATTTATACATTCTCCACTATTCATACAAGGATTATTGAAGCAATGATCATATTCTAGAAATTAAAATATTTTAATGAATAAAAATAAGACACTAATTTACATAAGAAAAAAATATATTCTTGAAATAACAACTAATTTTATAATTGAATTACTTCATTGCTTATGAAGCAATTTTTCAAATTATAATGAAAATTATTTGATTTAAAAAAAAATATACCGGAAAAAATTCTCATATTTTTTGTTCAAAAAACTATTGCAATTTATTAAATAATTATAAGCTTCATTAATAAATTCATTATTTAATATAACAACAAATTTTTCATTTCAAATCAACTCTATATAGTATTTATTATAGTAAATATCTATTTATCAAACCTATAGGCTGTTTTATTCAGTAATTGAATAAATTACAAATCTGTTATATAATTTCATTTATTGTTATCACACAAATTATATAACATCTGTTATATAATTTCATTTATTGTTATCACTTTTGGAAAAAAAGTTGAGGCAATTATTTTTAAATGAAATTTAATTTTTAAAACAATTTATAATTAAGTTTTACAAGACTGATCAATATCACATAAAATTTAGAAAAATAATTAATATTTGAATATTTTAATTACCAATGCATGAAGTTTCTGAATCAGATGCAATATCAATTGTAGTTAAATTTCCAAGACACATTACACAAGATGTTTTTCTGTATTCTGCTTGAAAATATCCAAGATCACAAGGAATACAAGGTTGAAGACCAGTTTCAGAATAACTTCCTGGTATACATTGTTCTTAAAAATAAATAAAAAATTAATAATTCTATACATATTAATACAAAATGTATTTCTTACAAATAATATTAAATAAGTGAATATGCAATATTAAATATACTATATGCCATAACTTATTAGTTTATCTAAATATAAAACTAATTTCTCTACATTAAATTTTTACAACTTAAAGCTAATTTAATTACAAAAAAATCATGTCATGATTTTGAACTAATTTATTATCTTGTATATTGAAACCTCTCCAATTCAGAATTGTTAATTACTTAACAATGTAATTATCATAAAATAAAGCATTTATTAAAGAAAAATATTTTAAAATCAGTTTTCAAAAGTAAAATCTACCCTTTAATTGCTTCATGACTATCCTTTGTTTTCCAACAATAAAATGCATTATATAGATCTGTAGATCAACAGGCATGTTGAAAATAATTTATAATAAATATAGGAAAATAACGATAAATAAATAATAGAGTGCATAATAAAAATAGGACAGGTCAAAGTCAACTTCCTCACAACACGATATTACAATTGCCCTTACAATATTCTGAACTTGGCTATTTTCATAGAATATATTGGTCAGAAATATTTTTTGTTTTATTAAGAATTTACAATCAGCTGATGGCTGCCTAGTAAAGCAGTTGCTTACCATCTTGGGGATCTGAGTTCAATTCTGGATGATTTTACATCTTGAAGCCTGGGTTCAATTCTGGGTTATTTTATCATTTTGGAGAATCTGAGATCAAATCTGAATTGTTACTACTAAAATTACTACCATTATGTCATTTTCAACTTATTTTTTCGACCTATAGTGGAGTTATCAAAACATACCCCATTGTAGGTAGTGGACTACACAGTTATTTAACATATTTGACAGAGCTTACATAAAAAATTTTCTTTATAATCATAATTTTTTATTCAAATTTCTAATTGGGCTAGTTAGGGCATACATTACACAATATAAAATATGCAGTGGTTCCAGTACTTCTGGATATCTCTTAGTAAGTTTCAGAGTTATAAACGAAATTAACAAATTATATTCATAACTCAAGGAATACCTATTCTTTAAGTAGATATATAATAATTATTAATAACTAATACTTTAATTTTTATTTTCTATAACAGGGATGAGCAACACGCGGCCCGTTAAACATGTTTATGCGGCCCGCCAAGCATTTCTAAAATTGAATTTATTTTATCGACTTTCTCCCATCAATATATTGTTATAAAATTAATTATAATAAAATGGTAGTACATACTAAACCGAAACAATTTTTTGTGACGAGTTACTCACTTGTCAGCGACTTGTTCAAACATGCAATACGAAAGCGCCGCGTCTGTGCTTGTTTGTGTTTGCTTCTGTCACACAATCCGTCAGACTGGTAAGCTGTTAACTAGCAATTTTAGCAATTCTTGTGTTTCTTGAAAGGCGTGAGTGCAATATTATTGTCAAAAAGGTAATATTAGAGTTTTTTTATTCAAAATTAAGTTTTCCTACAAATTTTTTTAACTTTCAAATTTTTAATCCATAATAGCATGTCGGAAAAACAAACAAAAAAACGGAAGGTTGCGGATGAGCACAGGCATTTCCAAGAAAAGTGGAAATTTGATTATTTTTTCGCTTTCGTCAAAGATAAAGCTGTATGCTTAATATGCTCAGAGACTGTGTCGACATTAAAAGAATATAACATAAAAAGGCATTACGATACAAAACATGAACAACAATATAAAAACTTAACAGGACAACTCCGGATAGATAAGTTTAATGAAATGGAGAAAAACTTGGGAAAACAACAGGCCATTTTTAAAAATCAAGCTATTTTATCAAATACGGCAGTAAAGGCTAGTTTTGTTGTCAGTCAAATACTGGCAAAAAAAATGAAACCCTTTGCGGATGGAGAGATGATAAAAGAATGTCTGACTGCTGTTGCAGAAATAGCATTTCCTGATAAAATAAATATTATTTCAAACATTAGTTTATCAAGATTCACCATTGCAAGGAGAATTGAAGACTTGTCCGAGAACATAGCAACAACGCTTCGTGAACGCATTGCAAAATTCGAATACTGTTCTTTGGCACTTGATGAGAGTTGCGATATTAGCGAGACAGCACAACTGGCTATATTTTTACGTGGTATTGACACCAAATTTAATATTACCGAAGAATTGTGTTCACTGATTCCAATGCAAGGGACTACAACCGGCAAAGACCTGTACGATGAACTAAAGTCTGTGTTGGAAAATTTTTCAATTTCATTAGAAAAGATTATTGGTATATCGACAGATGGAGCACGAGCAATGTCAAGCATGGAGGTAGGAGTATCGGGAAGGCTATTTCAAGACATTAAGAAGGTCACAGGAAGGGAAATATTCGTTAACCACTGCATAATTCACCAGGAAAATTTGTGTGCGAAAAGATTGAGTTTGCCAAATGTCACAGTACCAATAATTAAACTAATCAATTTTATAAAGTCGCGCGTGTTAAATCACCGTGAATTTAAAGAATTCCTGAAAGATTTAGAAACTGAATATGGCGACGTGGTTTTTAATACCGAAGTACGTTGGCTTAGTAGAGGTGCAATGCTAAAAAGAGTATACAACTTAAAAAGCGAAATACAATTGTTCTTGGATATGAAGGGATATGCCTTTCCTCATTTTGGTAATAAAGAATGGATGTGCGATTTTGGGTTTCTTATCGACATGACTCAGCATCTCAATGATCTTAATGTGGAACTTCAAGGCAAAGGACAGTTTATTCACAATTTGTATGATAAAATTCAGGGCTTTGAGCGCAAATTAAAATTGTGGAAACAGCATCTTTTGCAGAATAATGTGTCTCACTTTCCACATTTAGAAAAAGAAAACGTTACTACTACTCAAAAATACGCACAATATATAGACATTTTAATCAACGAATTTCAATTACGATTCCAAATGTTCAAAGCTGAGAAGACAGCGGTTTCCATGAAAATGTTTTCCTCGCCATTTAATATCGATGTGGATACAGTTCCCGAAGACTTTCAAATGGAAGTGATTGACATGCAGAATAATACCGATTTAAAAATTGTATTTTTCTCAGTAAACATCGAAAATTTTTATAAATCTTATGTGAGCCCTGAGAAATTTCTGCTTTTGACGAAAAATGCAAAGCAAATGATGTCTCTGTTCGGAAGTACGTATGTTTGCGAACAATTATTTTCAACCATGAAATTAATCAAAAATGACCACCGATCAAGACTGAGTGATGCACGATTAGAAAGCTGCGTACGTGTAGCTACCTCATCAATTCCGGCTGATATTGATCAGCTCGTATCGAATAAACAGTGCCAAATTTCTCATTAAAAATTTCAAGAAAATTCGTTTTTCTGTTCTTTTCTTGTTTGTTTTTATTTTGCATTAAAATTTGTGTATGAAATCTTTACTTTTTTTAAATTTTATATTTTTTTATTCTAATGTTTATTATAAATAAAGTTTTGTAAATTATTAATAAGTGTTACTTTATGTGCGGCCCGCAAAAAAATTTTTAAATTTAAATTGGTCCGTTGATTAAAAAGGTTGCTCACCCCTGTTCTATAATAACTTAAGTCAAAAAATATAATTTTAATATACTTTATCAACACAAATAGCGAAATTTTGACAAGGTTTTAAATCACATTCATTTATTTCTTCAGTACAAGTAGAGCCATTAAATCCTGGAGGACATAAACATTGAAACTCAGCAACTAGAAATAAAATTAAAAAATTTATAGCTTAAGATATATATTTCCTTTTAAAGTAATTATTTATGTTCCTTTTAAGTAATTATTTATGTAAAGTAAAACAAAATAAGGATGCTTACATAGGTTAAATTAATTAAAGATTGTACAGGTATATCCTGCAATAACATATTAATTAGGACTGGAAAATCTGTATGCTAAGTGAAGGTATGTTATTGAGTATAGGAATTATGTTTATATAAAAGGGTTAGATGGTTCCAAATGAAAGGTTTATGGTGTATATCTAAGTCTAATTTGTGAAGAATCAAATATTTTTCAACTGTTTCACAAAGCAAACTTTATTTTATTTCTGTTTTAGTTGTTTAATTTTTAATAATAATATTTTGCATTTATTTGACTTAACAGTCATAATTATGCATCGATAGTGAACACTGCCATCTTTGTTCATGATATAATGCTAACTCAACCAGAGGATATTTCTGCTAGATTAATATGCAAATAAACTTAACTGCATTGTTTGCTAAAATGTTATTCATCACAATTAACTGTTTATTGCATTTTTATCTACTTTTCATTAACAATGTTCTATTGTGAAAAAAATTAAAAGTTAAAATGTGAAATGATTTTTACTTTTGTATTGTTAATATTTTAAATAAATAAACTTTGCATTACAGTTTATATTCAGAACTCAATATTAACAGCACTATGGAATTCCTACCATAGTGCTGTTAATATTGAGTTCTGAATCGTTTTGGCAGTGCAAGGAATTGCAGTTTTGTACAATTTATATTATTTTTACAATATTTTTATTCTAGATTTATAACAAAATTTAAATAATTTTCCATCTCCATAGTTTTGTGAATCAAAATTGGAAAAATTGTATAAGTAAATTGATAAATTGATAACATATTGAAATCTAAGAAATACAGTATATTTCTGCATTTGTTAATTATAATCAAAACAGAATATAAAATTATCATTATAGTCTAAAACTTTAATGAACAATAGTTATTTTATATTAATTTAAATTTCATAAAACTTATAGATGAATAACTGCATCTTTTATTAAGACATTTTAATGATGCAGTTATTCTCTTAAAAGTTTCATAAAATTTAAATGAATATAAAATAACTATTATTCATCAAAATTTTATGCTACGATGATGATAATTTTGTATTCTATTTTGATTATAATTAACAAATGTAGTGTATTTCCTTAATTCTAATACAGTAATAATTTATTTATTTACTTAAGTAATTTAGTGCTTTTTTTTTTTCTTATTTTTTTTATCAACATAATTATGGACACAGATAATTATAAAATTTTATTGTAAATCTAGAATAAAAATTGTGCAAAAGTTTTGCACAATTAATGCAAATTAAGGCAAAGTTTGTTTAAAATATTAATAATACAAAAAATAAGAAGCACTTCATATTTCAATTTATAAATTAAAACTATAGTGATAGACTTTTGATTCAAAACATTATCTTGTTTATAATTCTAATCTACTAAGCATTTAAAAGATTTACAGTTTTTTTTTTTGTGGTATTGTTTGAATTTCTACATATTATAAAATGCTAATTTTAAACTGTGATTGACATTTATTAAAAACAATTTTATTTGTTTAAAGAAATTAACACAATCAAATTTCCCAGAATGATGAATGCAATTCCTAAATAACATGCAATATAAAATTTCCATTATTTATTAAATATTAAAATAATGTATAGATAATTTATTAAAAAATAATTTGCATTATGTAAACCTAATATATGAAATAATATTTTTGTACAGATATTGTGCACTGTTATCTAAAAAAAAATACATTGAAAGGATGGCAGTATTGAGGATCGCTGTATAATAAACATTTGGCAATCTCTGTATTTCCAATCAAGTTTGTATGATTTTCAATGATTCTAATAAATAAGCAAATATTGATGATTATTATGCTCTTACTTAAGACACATTATGCATTTTCAATAATTGCTGTTTGCTGGATACATTTCCCATTTCATTAATTGAGAATCAAAATTTCTTTTGGACATTTTATTTTGTTTTGGCTTTTTTATTTTTCACTTTGTTTACAGCCTTGGATAATGATTGCCATTGAAAAAATTCCATTATTTCCATCTGACATAGTGAGGATTTGTTTCTTCAAATTAACTAATGAAGTTTATTTTGGCATTAACTATAAATCGCATCCCAATTTTAAAGTGGAAAAAAAATCTGTTTTATAATCAAGGAAATGGGTTACTGTTTATATTTTATTTCACTGTATAGTAAAAAAATGAACTATAATGAAATATAAAAAAATTGCCATACAGCATATACTATATGGTGTCAGCCATTTAATACTGTCCCAGTGGGTATTTGAACTTCATAGGATATTACCGTAAAGGGATAATATTTTATTTATAATGTTTTTAATTTTTGTTGGTTATTTAAAAAAAATTTTCTTCAATTTTAATATTTTCACGTGGAACCAAACATAACACACATTAATGCCATGCAAAACCAAACATAAATTTAATACATGTTAAAACTGGAAAACTGCTTATACTCAGTAATTAAGTCAAGATAAACATAAACAGCACTAATTGCAGTTGAGTAAAATAAAATAAAACACATTTATTTAAAATATCACAAACGTTTTCGGCTATAATGCCATCTTCAGGCAGTTCGTTCTAAAGAATAAATTTAAACACAAAAAAGGAAACAGGCAGCTGTGTTGCTATGGTAACAGCTATACGATGCTAAACGTAAACAACATGACGTTTTGTAAAAACTATTTTAACTGATTATATTTTCTTTATGCCATTTAAATTTGTTGCATGATTCACGTGACATAAAATGGCCGTTGTATGTATAGACATTTCAAATATTTTTATATAACATTTTAGGTGAATAATTAATAATTGCTAGCATTTAAAATAATTATTTTATTCTAAGTTGTACATTAATATTTTTAAATGTATTTATTGAATATGAAATTGCGAAAATTAAATATATTACATAAATTGAATGTAAACACGTGGCTAATTGCTACTCGATATAGAGATTTATCGGTAAATTATTGCGTGCTTTGTTTTATTGAATGAATTAATTTGATTTTGTATGGCATCGAATTAAAATGCCTAATTACGTAAACTTAGTGTCAAGTCGTTCAAATAAGTACGTATATTTTAGTATTTGAACAAGTTTATATAATTTTATTAATTATACTCTAGGTCTTTTTTTTTTAGATTTTTATTGATTATACTTATTTGGTTGAAAGCCAATATTTGACGAAAAATTGGCTTTTTACCGATGATTTATTTAAGATATTTTAAAAAATTACTATTGTATATTATATACAGTAATACCCCGGAGTTACATAATAGATGGGATTGGGAAGCATAATGTAAGTCGGGGTATCTACAGATTCCCAAATCTAATTTCAGGTATATTGATAAAGTTAAAAAAAATTTTAAATTGTTTCAACATTGGGAAAAGTCAATTGTAAATCATCAGTTATTATACATATATGTATAAAATTTAAAATTATTATATAATAATATTTTAACTGATTATATTTTCTTTATGCCATTTAAATTTGTTGCATGATTCACGTGACATAAAATGGCCGTTGTATGTATAGACATTTCAAATATTTTTATATAACATTTTAGGTGAATAATTAATAATTGCTAGCATTTAAAATAATTATTTTATTCTAAGTTGTACATTAATATTTTTAAATGTATTTATTGAATATGAAATTGCGAAAATTAAATATATTACATAAATTGAATGTAAACACGTGGCTAATTGCTACTCGATATAGAGATTTATCGGTAAATTATTGCGTGCTTTGTTTTATTGAATGAATTAATTTGATTTTGTATGGCATCGAATTAAAATGCCTAATTACGTAAACTTAGTGTCAAGTCGTTCAAATAAGTACGTATATTTTAGTATTTGAACAAGTTTATATAATTTTATTAATTATACTCTAGGTCTTTTTTTTTTAGATTTTTATTGATTATACTTATTTGGTTGAAAGCCAATATTTGACGAAAAATTGGCTTTTTACCGATGATTTATTTAAGATATTTTAAAAAATTACTATTGTATATTATATACAGTAATACCCCGGAGTTACATAATAGATGGGATTGGGAAGCATAATGTAAGTCGGGGTATCTACAGATTCCCAAATCTAATTTCAGGTATATTGATAAAGTTAAAAAAAAATTTAAATTGTTTCAACATTGGGAAAAGTCAATTGTAAATCATCAATTATTATACGTATATGTATAAGGTTCTTAACTGACTCTATTACCAAGAAAACAATAAATTATAAAAGTTTATAATATTTAGTTGTAATTAAGATTCACAATCAGCAAATGAAATTTATACATACATATATATGCATTGTGTAATTGTGTAACAAACAAGTAAGCTAGGGAACAGGATAAGAAATTACGTATCTCCGAATTTATGTAAGTCGTGGTATTACTGTATATTAAATTCACTATATGGTATTGACTTTTAACTACTGTCATCCTATTGGTGTTGACATCATATTTTCACTATAATTATAGAAAGAAAAAATAAAATTGCGATTTTCATATAAACCCATTCCTAATTAATTAAATATGGATTAATAGAGGATTATCGTCTTATATTTATTGAAAGTTTACTGAAAGAACTAGATGTATATCCAGTGGTGGATTTTGCTTTAAGGCACTTGAGGCATGAGAGATTTTTGGGACCCTATTAAAATAAAATTTTTTCTTAAAAATATCAATTTTTTTATAATAGTTTAACATTATTCAATAAAAGCTTTAATCACAATAGTACTACAAACTACATATAACATTAATTTATACAAAAAAATTTTTATTTATAATGGTACTTTTCTACTTTTAGATGCAGCATAATTATCAATAATGTTTTCAAAATTCAGGTTTTATGTCATGTATTTTTCTATAAACATTATTGATAAATGTTGTAAATTATTCTGCTCAAGACTATTTCTTAAATAAGTTTTTATTCATTTAAGTGCAGAGAATGATCTTTCTTTACTTTGTTACATATTGATAAAGTTAAAAAAATTTTAAATTGTTTCAACATTGGGAAAAGTCAATTTTAAACCATCAATTATTATTTTATATATTTTAATGGGATATCTGTTTTCTTCTTCTTTAATGTATTTTTAAAAACAATGAATTTGTTGTAGTGTATAAATCTTGTTAAAAATCATATCATATCATCATGAAATAAGAGTTTCCTGAGTTGTGTGGCCCGAGGTGCTGCCTCAACTGCTTGTGTAAAGATCTGCCACTGTATGAAAATGTGGACTTTTAAATACAGTATCTTTTAAATATTTTCCTATAGCATTTTTATAAAATTTAATATATTTTTATACCAACTCTTTAAACCTATAAGGAATACAGTGGACAGAATCTGCATGTTACCATTCTCAGTAGTAAGACTTAATAAGTTATTTTTTATATTTGAAAAAATTAGAATCTTCTATATTGCTAAATATTCATTACATTTTTCAAAGCATCAAAATCAACCAATAAAAAAAGTACTTGTGGATAGACTGCCTATATGAAATCACTCGTGTTACAGGATGTAATTTTCGTAATTAATAATTTCTAAGAATAGGTTATTGTTTTGCGATACAGTCCTTGCTGATTTTGTGTTATATTATAACTTGTGTAAACAAATTATTAAATTTCTGATTATATTTATTCAGAAAAACTTTAAGCAAATTTCCTTATTATTCATATACTTTAATATATTATTTATGTGATTCCACATAAATTTCCTTATTATTCATATACTTTAAAATATTATTTATGTGATTCCACATTTTTATTTAAGCCATTTATTAAATTTTGAATAATGATTTAACATATTCTTGCACACAACTCTCTTTATTTATACTAATAAATTTCTTAAAGGTTTCATAAAATTTCTGATAGAAATTGTTTAATGAATAAGTACGTATTTATGTTGAAATTAAGCAGTGTAAATCTATGTGAAAGTACACATTTACAAAATAAATATCATAAGATTAATTAATAAACAATACTTGAAGAAATGATTGTTTGTTTTAAACAGAAATTGATGTATTCTTATGTCAGAAATTCTGACTCCAATATCATAATACAGGAATCCTTTGATTAGTGCGGATTTGAATAATGCTGTTTTGATTAGTGTGCAAAAAAATTTGAGACTATCCCTTAAATATCTTTTTAATTTTAATAAAAAAATTATAATTTTAATCATTTTTTTATAATTCTTGTATAAAATATTTATATAAGAGACCCAATTTTACAAACAAAATAATTTGTACTGAAATTTGACTTATTAGCCTTTATTTTGATTTTACAAGAAATTTATAATGAGTGAAAGTTTAAAATTGAAATAAGAAACTCCTTGTTAACAAGAAGTAATACATAATGGGTGGAAAAGATAATAGAAACATTACCCAAGTGTTTTTCATAGAACAGTTTCAAATGTTTAAATAAACACACAAGTTTATTTGTCAAACCAAAATAATTCATTATCCTTCTTCCTAGTTTGATAAATTTAATAGAACAGTTCTTCACAGGAAAGTTTTATTAAAAACAGTAACATTTTTGGCCATCCATCATCATAAGGCCATCATCAGCTACATAGTTTTAAACTAGAAGACCATTAGAAGATATATATATGGTGTTCAATCTCTCATAACAAAACAACATAAAAAAATATAAAATATTTGGAATAATGTTCATAATAAAATATACATTGTAAAAAATTAAGTTTGATAAAAAAGATGGTTAACTTTTTACAATAAAAAAATATAAAAAATAAAAAAAATTTTTGTATGACTAACATAGTTATAGGTTTCTTACTAATACATGTTCCTAAATTTAGTTTCCTAATTTACTAACTGTTTCTTATTAACATCTTGCCATCTTAACCTCTCTTTTTACTAATGTTATCCTCCCTTTCACTTGCTTTAGTCATCATATAGGTCTTGTTTAATAGGTACTTTGCACTTTATTTTATTTTAGTTTCCTTACTCACTTCCCCTATTCCAGCTCCCTTAATACTTTTTTGAGTGGAGAGGGGCATTCTCTTTAGCCACCAAGCTTACAAAAAGGTGGAGAGGGGCATTCTCTTTAGCCACCAAGCTTACAAAAAAAAAAATGTAAGAATTTACATGGAGAGGGGCATTCTCTTTAGCCACCAAGCTTACAAAAAAAAAAAATATTAACTTCACTTTCTGAACTGTTTTATGCTTTTAAAGTTTGTGGATCTTCTGCTCTCTTTACAAAATCTGTAATCTAACCCACTATAACCTGCTAGAAAACAATTGTTCCTTAGCATGTACCAGAAAAAAAAATTTATGAATAAAATGTTTTTCTTTTCTTTCACATTCCTTTATTGAAGAATAAAAACTTACTTTTTATCCAAGAACTGTATGTATGGAACACAATATACTCAAATGATGATGCAATTAATGCAATTACAAAATTCAACTTTATAATTGCATTAATTGTAGGCAAATCGAAAATAAACTGCGTATCATGCTCAAGCAGCAAACTAGCAAAATGCATTTATGACTAATTTTAGCAAAGTATTTACCCATGATTGCATTTTATGTATGTATTGTGTCCCCTAGTATGGATTTACAAAAATTAATGAAAATGTTTTGTGTTGTAGCAAGATGGATGCACCTACTCACTGCATTAATGAAAATGTTTTGTGTTGTAGGAGAGTAAATGTGTTAAGTAAAAACAGTGTTGTAGAAGTACTGTGTTATATAAGGGTTTCCGCAATTTTAAAATCATGTTGGACAAAACCATGTTGTAGGAGAACGTGTTATAGGAGGGATACCTGTATAATCTTTTCAACCAATTTGTGAAGGATATTTTTCTCCATATAAAACATTCTAGTGATCATGAAACAATGATTTTTTTAAAATTCTGTAGGCAAAATCTTTTAACTAAAAGATCTGAAATTATCTACTGATAACTGTTTTCTTTTTTTATTTCTTATTCTAAATTTCAAATGATTATTTAAATGATATAATTTTTTTTAACTTTTTTGAAGTTTTTAATCTTTCTCCTATTTATTATCAATTTTTACTTGTACTTAAATTGGTATTCAAATGTGTAATTCATATTCTATATCACAAAGAAGAATCTGAATTGAGTCAAAAATAAGTGAGCACTATATTTCTATTGTCAAAAATTGTTTTAAATTTTAAATTACTAGACAATTTCACTTCCATTTTTTCTTTCAGTTTTTGTCTAACTATATGTCTTCATTTCCTACAACTTGCATAGTATACTTTGTGCTGAATTACAACTAACATATGTTTACAACTACTTGCTGGATGTGACACAATTAATGTAAACAAAGTAGCCCATTCACAATTTTTTTGATAAATTATAACTAATATTTTCTTATTATATGTCAAATTTAAATAAAAAATTAATATATTCTTAACATCTAAGAAAGTACATTCAGAATACTTAATATTTTAATTTTCCTATAATTTGAATAATAATGAAATTTTATTACAGGAATACCTCGATTATCGCGGTTATTGTTGCCACGAAAAATACCGCAATAATCGAATCCGCGGTAATCGGGATAAATAATGTATGTAAAATGGGTGATCGTTGCCAAGGATTTTTCAAATCTATTGATTAAATTTTATATGATGTAAAAAAGAAATCTGTTAAACGTGCTAATCTTTTAAGCTGATCATTACATTTCTTCTTAATAGCTGTAGACTTGATATCATCCTTGTTTCTTTTAGCATTCATTGTAGGGGTAAATAAGAAGAGAAATAAATATCCACATGCAGATTCTCCTCTAGAGATCCCGGCGCCCCGATGCAGCTTCCTTGTAACATCTACTCAGCACCTTTACAATATTGATAAAATGATAATTTTGGCACCCTCCTTCTTAAGGCGCCCCGATACGGTGCATCGTTTGCTTACCGGGTTTAAGCTGGCCTTGTCCACATTTACTTCAGGCAATGGCAGACAGTTACTGATGAGCAGTGAGTAGGTGCCCTCGGATAAAAACGAAGTGTTTTAAGAGAGCTACTTGGAGGGTAAATGTAATTCTGGTTACATATGTAGTGGGTTATATCTGGAAACCACGATAATTGGAATTTTGGTATCAAATTATAAACCGCGATAATTCAAAAATCGCGTTAATCGAAACTGTGATAATCGAGGTATTCCTGTATATTAAATAATAATAAATTATTTAAAATTCTCAATAGCTTAACATATCCCAAGTTTTGGCCATGCCTCAGTTTTGATTATGCTTAGTGGAAGAAGGTAACTATATTGTAAATGTAATATTCAAGTTAATAAAGTATTATTTTAAAAGATGATTTTAATTATATTTAAAAAAAGAACTCAAACAAAATAGCACTTAATCAGGAAAAAATTATCATAATAAAATATTTGCTTTCTTCACCCACTCTGAACAAATCTACATATTTATTGTTACATCTAAAGCATTTAAATCAAATACTAGTCTTCCCTTTCTAGGCATTTGCATGTTCAGTATTTTTTCTGTTTCTGTAGACACAAACATTCAAAGTTACAAATATATAAAATAGAAAAAAGGAAGAAATAATATAAAATAAAATAATAATAATTTCAGTAAATATATTTAAACACATAATGGTAGATTTTAATGCACTTAACTTTCCAAAGAAAGATGATAACCATCATTATTCATTCCTCATTTCCATACATAAGTACATTTACACTCTAAATTATTTATATAAACAACTTAATATTTAAAATTTGTCATTACTAACAACTAAGAATTTATAAATCATGTATTAATGCATGTTTGAGAAATGATAATTTGCATGTTTAATGCATGTTTTTAATGCATGTTTGAGAAATGATAATTTCTCCATCTCCATTAAATGTACACTCAATTCTGTTTTTACATGATAGATACATTCCCAAAAAATACATGTAAAAAAAAATACTGTATCTATGGAAAAATAAAAGATTGGTTCCAGACCTAAAAAAAATCAGCAAAAATAATATAATAAACCATATGAAAAATCATGTTAGAATCTTATCATTTTCATGTACTTACACTTTTTATTTCATAAAGATTGCACATGTATATAAAAATGTATTATATAAAGTAAATTATCATTTGAAAAGAAAAATAACATGTTACTAATTCATAAACACAAAAATTAAGCAAAATAATATGAGTTACACATAACAAGATTTTATTTGTTGTCACTTTCTGATAATAAATGCAAATGTTTGCATGAGACAGCAATATCACTGCTATCACTAGAAATAGTCTTCTTGCTCTATTGGTGAAATTCTTTCTGCAACCTCTTGAACAAAATTAGCATTAGTCTCTTCTGGTGCCAATGTTTCAGTAGTTTTACAATGATTAATAACTGAATTTATTCTTATTTGTGTTTTGGCTAGCCCATTATATAATTCTCTGTAAAACACCATTAATGACTTCAGATTACATTGAAACTTTCCTGCTTGTTCCTCATTAGGATCATGCTTGACAAAATAGTTTGAAAATTATACCTTATCATTTATTGACTTTTCAGCAAAAGTCAATAACTGCTTTTATTTTAACTTTTATTAAATTTTTTATACTATTAAATATCAAAAAGATATTTTTCATTTTAAATGCCAAACTCAAAATTCAGACAAAAACAAATTTTCTATTGAAGTTATACATATAATTAGGTGAATTTCCCAGAAATTTCTTTTCTAATTGGATCCAAAAACAACAACATTAAAGTTAATAATGTAATGCAAATGCTGCATTCACTGTAATACAAAATTTTTTCTTAGAATTTGGGCCAATCATGTTAAATAAAAAATCGTGTAAAAACAGAATTTGGTGTATTATAATTGTGCTTGATATTAGCAAGTACAGGAATACCTCGATTATCGCGATTTTCGAATTATCGTATACTTCTCTATGTTGAAAATAAATCTATTATAGAAATCCCACTTCCAATTTTTCTATTTAGTATTTTCCATTGAAAATGCTAAATGCAACTGTAAAAATTCAAACATCTCTAAATTTATTTGTGCTAAACTACTAATACCTATGGGAATGAGTTTTTAAAGTAAGATGATTTATATAATTACAGTATATAAACTTTCAAAACAGGAGAAAGATAAATAAAAAGAGGATTTCTCATTGCTATCAAAATTAATCAGTAAAAATTTTCAGTTCCTAGATAGCTTTATTCCAATCAAAAAAAGTTTTCTAATGTAAAACTAGATATGAAATGATAAATAAATTATTTTAAATAATGAGATATTTTCTTAGATATGAAAAGATAAATGAATTATTTTAAATAATGAGATATTTTCCTCTTTCAAAACTATTTTACCGTACATACCATTTCTAGCAGATGCGAAAATAAATTTCAAAAAATTATTTTCACTAAAGGATATATGTATCATAGAAAAGTTTGAATTAAATTATAAATTATTTTATGAATGGAATTGAAATTGATACACTTGAAAATTTATTTATCAATATATCAACAAATAATAGTGTTTTAAATAATCATGTGAAAAGTAATTATAATTTTGCTATTATCGAGGAATTATGCCTTATTTACCAACTTATATTAAAATGCAACAAAGTTTTACTTCAAATGCCCATAATATGTCTGTTCTGATCTAGAAATTTTAATAAAATTTTTCAGCATTTGTATGATCTTTTTGGCTCTAATACAATAATTAGCTCAAATAATTTATTATTATTTATTTTTTCAAACGGAATTATTATACTGAAATATATTTTCAATTTTTATTTAAAATTTTTTTAATCCATTTTCTGTAGAATTAATGACTACAAAATCTTATCGTTAGTAATTTCGGAGTATTTAAAATTGTATTAAATTTGGCATTATTTCAACACATTTGAAGAATCGAACAATTAGAATTGTACTAATTGGCATTATTTCAAATACATTTGAAGAATCGACAAAAAAACAAATCACAACTGCAAAATTGTTGACTTAAAAATGATAGTTGTGAACTAACGTTAAAAATTTTGAAATATTATATTTTTACATTTAAGTTTAAGTCCATAAAACGTTAAGGATAACTCTAAGGTGTTTTAATTCTAATTTATCAAAATACAGCGAATTCATGCTAAAAATATTTTGCAATGTTACGTTTGATTTATAAGATTCTACATGTAACTCTTTAGAAATTCGTTTGCTATGGCTGAGTTACTAACACCAATGTTGTCCTAATGACTAAAATCTAGACCTTAACAGTTTTTCCTTTGTTATCGGTAGGAGTGGGATGACCATATATATTTATCAAGGATGTTTTATACATGGATAGACTGCTCAATACTAGCTAGCAACGAGTGAAGCTGTCCAACTGGTGGGGTAAACCACCATGCTATATCATCGATTTTATGACCAATATGTCATAAAATCGATGATATAGCAAATTGCCTTTGTTTTGATGGCTACACATATCCCATTTAAGTAAGTAAACATAATAACCAGATCCAAATAATTAATAAAAAGGGTGCAGTACCCCAATATGCACTATTATACCATGTAACCCCACCAATTCCGTGGCTTCACTTGTTGCTAGTATTTTTTATTTTTTTTTTTGCATATTTTACGTCCCATTTTCCAATCAGGGAGATTACTAAGGGGGCGGGGCCAGTTCCAACCACAGACTGAATCAAAGCATTTCCACGCGGCCAATCCGGCCGTCCGAAATAGCCTATTTTTTGCATATTTTATGGCCCCTTTCCAATCAGGAAGATTAACTAAGGGGGCGGGGCCAGTTCCAACCACGGGCTGCACCCACACCCGTGTAAGGGGGCGGGGCCAGTTCCAACCACGAGTTGCACCCACACCCGTGGAAGCGCACTTTTTTGCATTTTTACGCTCCTTTCCAATCAGAGAGATTACTAAAGGCGGGGCCAGTTCCAACCACGGGCTGCACCCACACCTGTGGAGGGGGTCAAGGGCTGCACCCACACCCGTGGAGGGGGGCCGGATGGTGAAGGACGACCTTTCCAATCAGGGAGATTACTAAGGGGGCGGGGCCAGTTCCAACCTCCCACGGGCTGCACCCACACCCGTGTAGGGGGGCCGGATGGTGAAGGACGGTGGGCTGCACCCACACCCGTGGAGGGGGGCCGGATGGTGAAGGACGGGAATCACCGGGCCGGGCCCAGCACCCCGAAAAAATCCGGGACCAGACCCGGGACGACGGGCCGGGCCCAGCACCCCGAAAAAATCCGGGACCAGACCCGGGACCTCCAGCGTGGTACGCCAACGCGTTACCACTCGGCCATCCGGCCGCCTGTTGCTAGTATTGAGCAGTCTATCCATGTATAAAACATCCTTGATATTTATAGACCATGCCAAAAGGTTATTACTTTACAGCGCCATTTGCAGATTTTGTCTTTTTTGAGGAACTATAATTTCAATTTAATTTTTATTTTTTAATTTTTAAATTATTAATAACAACAAATAATTTTGGCTGTCGTAGACATCCGAAAATTAGACCTTTCTAACAATATTATATTTATAGAAATCGGTATAGTAGTTCGACTGAAAAAGGGACATCCAGCCATCAGGCAGCCAGCCAGCCACGTTTGACTATAAATATATATGATGATTCACACAATTAAATACATGCAATTCTTATACATACATACAATTCATTCTTAATTTTTTGAGGCATACCGTCAAAGGTTAGGCAGCACTTTTAGTGTGCCACGGCACAGTGGTTGAGAATCATTGCTCTAAATTATTGGCGATGTTACAGTAAATTGCCATAAAATAATGACAATTTTGGCAAATAAGCTATAAGTTTAGAATAAAATTACAATATTAACATGTAGTAAATTATCTGTATGTGTATAATATATACGATAATCAGATGCGCAATGATGTTCTGCGCATTCCAGTTGATTCTGCTGTTCTAAGTTGTAATGTTAAGTCGTTCTCGAAAGGCTGCATGATTAGCGTCAAACGAAGTAAATTGATTGAATGTTTATTCAAAATTGAAAACTGGAAACCCAGAGGCACGATTACATAAAAATAAACACCGTTCTTACTGACGCTATTATCTTTTACATCGAAATCAACTGTTTCCTGCGCATTAATACCATGGCAAAAGTTGGTAATATGCCACTCCCATAGACTCAATACTGACTTCCGATTCTGTCGTTAAGTATAATAATGATTACAAATTATGTTAATGTGTGAGCTGGACAATAGTGTTCAACAGTGTCTAGTCATGCAGTGTCGATAACTTGATTCGTTATCCTATATTTTTTTAATCTGTATTTAAATAAAATTCATTTTTGGAAACTTACCAGATTTTTTTATCAAATATAATTAATAAATTATATCCTTAAAATTTTACAAATAAATACCATTTAAAATTAAAATTTTAAAGATAAGAAGCCCTTAATAATAATAGTAATAATTCATACAAATATTTTTTTTATGAATTGTAAAGTTTTAATACAGAAAGAAAGACCAAAGACGCCATGATTTATTTAGACTTACCATTTCTACATAAGCATTTTGGTCGTATTAATTATTATAATAAGTGTACCAGAATCTCTTCAATCGTCCATTAATTAATAATGAAATTATTAATTGATGTTTCCGGTAAGAGGATCCAGAAGTTGGAATTTGAGAAGCATTTGCTATGTAATTGCGCTATGCATATAAAAATGATCAAATCAAATCGATTTTGATCATTTTTAGCAGATACGATCCTCTAGCACAGTGGTGTCTAACCTTTTGGCTTCCTTCGGCCATATTTGAAGAAAGAAAATTGTCTCGGGCCGCATATAAAATATACTAATTCTAACGATAGTTGTTAAGCAAAAATATTCGTAAATAATGTACAAATATATAATATCCACATAAAATATACTAATTCTAACGATAGTTATTAAGCAAAAAAGTTAATAAATAATGTACAATATATGATATCCATTTGCCAAATAAGCAAAAATGTCGTAGCATAATAATCTTTGATTTCTTTTCGTTCAGAAATTTTTTTTTTAATTATTGAGCATATCAAGAAGTTTTAATCATTAAAAATAAGAAATATTTTAATAAATGGAAATGTAGCTAGAATTTAAATAATAGAAACTTCATTAACTTCATTAAGTATACAAAAATCTCAATGTTTTAAATGAAATTTACGATTTTATGTTGGGCCGCGCGTACAAATAAACATAAAATTTCAAAAACTCATCGATAATTTTAAATAATATAATAACAATTAATATAATGTAAAATTATACAGTTAATTAACATATTATGGCAGTATTTCAAGATGGAAACGATTACACCAAAAATTCTTCGCTTTATATTCGGAACTTTTCAATTAAAATCTGTGAAATAAGAAATTTTTAATTGGCCAATTATGAAATATATTACAATATACAGTATATAAAGTTAGTTCAGTACTTTTTGGAGCCAAAATAACAGCAATATCTGACTTAAAACAATCCGATTTACAAACAAAACTTACATACAGTACAAATTATGTTGATTACTAGAGGAGCAACTGTAAATCATTTTGAAAAAGGTCCTATTAGGGCCGGCCCTAGAGTTTTTGCTGTGGTGTTTTGTGTGTTTTGCTTATGGATTGTGTTTATTTTTTTCCCACTCTAGTTTAGGAGGTTTTGCCGCTCATAAATTTTATGCAGTCGCCTACCTTGCCTACCGCATAGGGCCGGCCCTAGTTCTACTTGATATGATCAGATATCGATCATTTTTAATATATTCAAAATTGATCATTTTAAATTTTTAATAAATAAATCGATAAACTCGAATAACGGAAAGCATTGAGTGATCAATTCATCGATCTTGACTAACTTGTTTAAAGATATTTTAAGTATAAAGCTCTTACAATTTTTTAATTACTTATTAAAATTCGTTTATAAAATTATCACAGTGTTTGCACGTAACTATAGTATTATATTAAAAAAACTTAACAAATAAATTTAAAAAGAAAACTATAAAGATATGAAACAACTTGTATAAATTAAAAGTTTTCAGTCACTTTCATGTTTGCTATTTTCAATTCACTTATATAACTTAATAGCAAAAGTTACAAAATCTGAATAAATCGTACGAATTTCTCTTATTATTTACTGTGATATATCTTTCTAAATATTAAAAAGAATACATGATAAAACTGAAGAATGGCTACATCAATATCTCAAATACCAATATATTTACATTCTAACACTTGAAGTTGTAATTTAAGATTAAAAACAAACAAGACACTATATAAGTTGTTTGATATCGATAAATAATATCTTTCCTATGGATCTCATTCCTCAGAAAATAATTTTTAATCTTCCTTTCCATTAAAAGATTTTTATTCTTGATATAATCTTACTATTGTGCATTTATATAAATTGCTGTTGAAACTATTAAAATTTTAAGACTTTCATCCAGTAAAATTGTTTAATTTTATATTTTTCATGTTTAGCAGATGAGAAACATATATAAAATTTTATCAGAAGAAATTTTCTAGGAAATATTTAATATCTGCATAGGGATGGATTCAAACTGTAAAAATTTTTATTTTTAATCTCTAGTTCCTTTTATTAAAGTGGAAAATTTACAATAGGTACTCTGTTGCATTATATTAATCCTTTGTTCAGACTATACTGTATATTGATATTGTACACAGGATAATTAAATCTCGGACAGAATATTTGCATAATCCATTTGACAAAAAATAATAAATACATTTCAAATAACCTTTCTTAAAATTCTAGCTATTTGGTTTAAATTTAAGAAACTTTATACGTATTTAAACATTATTCTTGGTATAAAATACGAGAATCGAAGTTAAGATAAATGAAAGACTCGACGTTAAAATTAAACAATGTCTCGAAACTTTTGGAGATTAAAAACAAAATAGAATAAAACATGGAGGCATTTATATTGATTTCCAAAGTAGATAGTTTATATTTATCAAAATTCGCCTGTTTGGAATTATATAAATATTGGAATCTTACATTGAGAGGTTTGATTTTGTCGAATTCTATAAGTACACAAAAAGAAAAAGCGTGAGTACATTGCAAAATGTCACCATCAGAACAGTTCAAGTTAAAATTGATGACAAATTCTAAATAAAACTGAGCAAAAATATCGAGAAAAATAATAATTCTGCGAACAATTATCTTTTTAGATTTTTTTCCAACGAAAAAATTCGTCAGAAATTTCGCAAAAAATGTCTTTAGTTTGAAACATTATTCGTAAAATTTTAATGCAAGAATTTAAAAAAATAATTTTATGTAATTTTAATATAAGAATTTTTATTTTTTAATTCGATATCGGTTAATTTGAAGTAAATCTCAGTCTCCAGTTCAGAGCATGCAATTTTTAATTATCTTTACTATAGATAATGGTCAGCAACTGGATTCGACAGTAATTGAAGTATGGAAGGTGCAAAGGATGCTATGGCTGTGAAACGTGCATCCTTACAAAGAAAATGGGTTTCTAGCGGATGCAGATTGCACAAGATAGGTGCATCTAGAAACAAAAGAAGGCATATACAGAGTGAAGAAAAATTCGTCGTAAAATTTTGTGTACTGATAGGGGACTTCGAAACAAGTTGAAGATGTCTAATGAACATATAGTCTAAATGGCACCGTTTTCGAGTTATAACCCTTTAAAGCTAGTCAATCACCTTCGAGTACACAAAGCGTCACGACGCTTCGCATTGCGTCGCTCTCCTTTTTTTTCCCTCCCTTCCCCTGCGGGTTATGTGGGTAACTTTTCCCCCGACGACAAACGCGAAGACCGAAAACGAAATACAGGCGGTCCAGATCCGTATAGGAGCACCACCCCAGGCTCCCAGTGACGGATGTGGGCACTGCCGAGGCAGTCCCAATTCCATGTAAGAGCCCACAGGCTCTTACATGGTGTAGTGACGGACCTCAAAAACCACACGACACGCGGGGTCAGACGGTGGGTATATTCTAACCCCATACCCACAGAGGTGTCGCTCTCCTATTGACTACTGGGTTAATAAGAAGGCGAGCGACGCAATGCGATACTTAATGGCAACGCGACGCGTCGTGACGCTTTGTAAACTAGATAGTGATTGACAAACTTTAAAGAGTTATAACTCGAAAACGGTGCCATTTAGACCACATATTTATTAGACATTTTCGACTTGTTTCGAGGCCCCCTATCAGTACACAAAATATTACGATGAAATTTTTCTTCGTCCTGTATATCCAGCAGTAGATGATGAAATAAGAAATGACGACGACGATAGATAATTCGAAATACAATTAATTTTTAATTGCATTCTAGCTCATCGATAGTCTAAAATCTGCATCATTCGAAATTATTTTGTGATAAATTAGTTGGGAATGTTACTTATACATTTGGATAAAAGTTACTGCAAATGCTCTTTAGATGATTAAATGGCGGAGGGGTAATCAAACAGCATAATCATATTTTTTAGTACGTTTTTCAAACACAATACGTTACTTATTCTGTTAGTGTTCTCCCAAAAGTGAAGATTGCATACAAGAAATCGGTTTTAAGATCCTAATTATTTTGATGCAGTATCTCTGTGGGGTTGGAAAATCGTTTTTTTTTTCTTTTTTTCGTTATTTGGTAATTCGATCTTGTTTAAAAAACTGGATGGTTTGTTGGTATGCAGGCAAAGTTAGAACACATTTCGAAATAATTACCGTTGTTACGATAGAAAATAGTACTCGAAAAACTTGATGATAAAGTTTAATTTTTGATTTTATGTTAAACTGGAATCAAGGTTGTAGACTTAAATGTAAAAAAATTACAAATGCATATAAATATTGTACAATTTACTTAGTAATATATTTTAAAATAGTGTAATTTTTGGTTGGGTTAAGTTAGTTATATTAAGACGTCATATCCTCATGGGATATTCTGTAGCTGGCTGCAGATACTTATAGAATTCATCAGAAGCTGGCCAGCACCCATGATGGGGTTCAACGGGCCAGGGCCAGACTTCTCCTGAAAAACTGGAGATGTGAGACCCGGATCCTCCAGGGTGGTAGGCCAAAGCTTTATCACACGCCATCCGGCCGACGTGATGATTTTGGAAAATTGATATTTTTGTTTTCTAGAATTAGGTCTTTCTTTGCAATTTCAAAATGTTTTTAGAAAGTATTGAAAAATTTCCTTATTTATGTATGCGATAATTGTTAATTTAAATATTTATAGCATGTGTAAATTAATAATTATCGCATATTTATACAGGACGATCATTTTATTGCTACATCTGACATTCTATGTGTAAGAAGAGTACATTTGTTTGTTGTAACTTGTAAAGGTGTATATTTTTGGGCGTAGATTGAGGTAGTACTGTAGTGTAGAATCCACGTACTGTACAAGATCCGAAACTGGACATTAATTATTTTATGAATGGAATTGAAATTGATACACTTGAAAATTCATTTACCAATATATCAATAAATAGTGTTTTAAATAATCATGTGAAAAGTAATTATAATGTTGCTATCATCGAAGAATTATGCCTAATTCCCAACTACATTAAAATGCAATAAAGTTTTACTTCAAATGCCCATAGTATGTCTGTTCTGATCCAGAAATTTTAATAAGTACGTTTTTTTAGCATTTGTATGATCTTTGTGCTCAGATACAATAATTAGCCCACCAAATAATTTATTATTTATTTTTTCAAACGGAATTATTGTACTGAGCATTACACTAAAATATATTTTCAATTTTTATTTAAAATTTTTTAATCCATTTTCTGTAGAATTAATGATTACAAAATCTTATCGTTAGTAATTTCGGAGTATTTAGAATTGTATTAATTGGCATTATTTCAAACACATTTGAAGAATCGATGAAAAACAAGTCACAATTTCAAAATTGTTGACTTAAAAATGATAGTTATGAACTAACGTTAAAAATTTTGAAATATTATTTTTTACCATTTAAGTCCATAAAACGTTAAGAATAACTCTAAGATGTTTTCATTCAAATTTATCAAAATATAGCGAAATTCCTGCTAAAAATATTTTGCAGTGTTATGTTTGATTTATAAGATTCTACATGTAACTCTGTAGAAATTCGTCTGCTATGACAGAGAAACTGACACCAACGCCGCCCTAGTGATTAAAATCTAGACCTATAACAGTTTTTCTTTTGTTATCGGTAGGAGTGGAATGACTATATATATTTATAGACCATGGTTTCGGCTTTCCGCTCTAGAGAACCCGGATTCGAATCTCGAGTCCTCCAGAGCGGAAGATATTCCCTTGAAAATATTTATTATGGGGTCCTTGCCCGGCCCGTCGACCCCCGTCCTCTACAATCTGGCTGACTCCTCCGCAAGGGTGGGCAGCCTGTGGAAGAGCTTGTTTCGCCCTCAGTTGAGAGTGAGACGGAGTATAATCTGTGTTTCGCCCCGCCACATAGTATTCTACCAGAATGGAGTGTGGCGTCATCTGTTGACCAAAAAAAAAAATGTCATATCTTCCTTACATTTTTATTCTTGAAAATTTTATCAAATAAAATCAATTATCTATTCGTTTCTAAATGATTTATTCTCGTTAACACAAGCTTTAACGAATTTTATTTAGTCATATAAATAAGCTAAAATGGTAACATGCAGTAGAAGCATAAAAAATAATTAGTAATTAATACTGTGCTTGAATTATTAAGAAAACTTACCATTGCTAATAATATATATGTCCATATTAAATAATCTTGTTATAAATTATATCTTTTATTAATATTAATGCATGTATTAATAATTTTAATAACTAATAAAAGCTTAACAATAATAACAAAATATTATTTTAAAATCTATATTCGATTTTATTTTCTACATCGATATCAGTTTTCTAAACAAAATTTAAAAGCATCATAACAGATTGCGCTTTACTAAATATCTTTGCTGATTTTTATAATTTCTTATCAATATTAGAAATAAATTTAGAAGTTATACGATGTAAAGTTTTTACAAAGAATAATTCTAATTTAATAATTGTATTATTTAAAATTAGAAAAATTATTGAAATATGAGTTGATATTCAAATTCGGAAAAATTACTGTGAATAAAATAATCTAATTTTTTTCGAATTTATTATATTTGTCATAATATTAATTTGATTGTTATGGACAAATAATTGTTAAAAGCAAATATACAGGCGTTTCTTACCACCAATGCCACCCTTTTTTCTCGGAAATGCGATGAGATAGGAAGTAGGGAAATTTTTCAAATTTTCATAAATTAATGGAATGAATTTTATTTTATATGGAAGAATGTAATGTTAAACTTAATTTTGTAAGCAAATAGAAAAAAATAAAAATAAACCTTTCATCTCTTCAAATTTTCATAAAATATAAACAAAAAGTTCAAAAACAATTATTTTATTTCAAAACAATATATCTTACAATTTCATTAAATGTATTTTATATATATACACATTTACAGTGATAAAGCACATTGATTATAAATTAAACGTGAATGACACGTTTGCTTTATTATTAATTTTTTACATTGTCAAAGCAATTTACACTTAATACTGAATTAATTCCCAAATTTCTCATTTTTAGGAAAAGTTTTAAAAAATTTAAAACAATTGTATTTTATGCTATTGTTTTTATGCTGTCTTATGCTTAAGAAGAATAAGAAAAGATAAAAAGACATTTACAGTTTTTTAAGTACAATACGGGCATAGTGAATACAGATCATATCAGCAATTGTTTAAAATTACTAGGAACTCGAAGCGTTTTATGTATTTAACAGGTTGCATATAATTTGATATCTTGTTATTTTTCTATATTTTAAGAAAAAATTGACTATAAATATATAAAAACTACATTTGGCATTCACAAACACAAACATTTAAGTACTGTACTGTATATGAAATATAGGCACATTTGTATTACGAACAATGACTAGTTAAATAATTTAACAAAATAAAGAGAAAATATTCATTATAAAAATATATTTAGAGTATACAAAAACTGTGTTCAATATAATCATTTTTTAAAAAAATGATTATTTTTAAATAGTATCAGAAATGCAGGAAATTAATTGACAGAACAGTATTAAGCAAAATTCAAATGGTATAGTGCTAGCAGTATAATTGGTAACTATTTGTAATTGACTTTATACAACAGTTCTGTCAATTTTGGTCAGTTTAAGAATTAAAAAAAATTATATAAAAATAAATATCATCAACTGATTTGGAATTTATAGTAGTTGGCTATTATAGTATGCTCTACTTTGTGTAGAATAAAGTTATAACTCCATCCCATCTATTAGAAATTCAGTCTGCTATAGAAATTTAAAAAAATAAATTGCTATAAAGAAATTTAAAAAAAGAGTTATGAAACTAAGTGACTCATCTCCGTGTTCTGTAAAAATCTGAAAAACTTTTAATGGAGGAATCTATTTAAATAAGATAATCTCGTAAATTATGGTGAAAATGGAACATTGAGCAAAATAATATAAATAATTTACGAATAATACTGCGTATTGTATTGTTTGTATGGGAACTAATTAAGGAAGTCTCGTGTTTATGTTTCTACTTCTGGACTTGATTCCATTTCGTCTCGGTCAATTTTTCTAGGTTGTGGAGTTTTCATCCAACGTTTTGGCCAGTGGCGAACAAATTGCGATTGAGACCATTCGGTTTTTTCGCTACTGCCAGCTACAATGGACATAAAATGAGCTACGACGAAACGATCCTATATAAAAATATAACTAAAATAAGTTCATCTCAAAATATAATCAAAATAAATTCATTTTCGTAGAAGGTTATAAGTGCATATTCAAGTGCTTATAAGTGCATATGCAACTTACCCTTTTCCTATCCAATTTAACATTCTCTGGTGTATCTGGTATGGCAATATCCAACAGAAATTTAACAGAGAAAACCAAGTGCTGAATATAAAAACATATTTTATTAATCGGTGGCACATATACATATTCCATTTATTAACGAATGTAATATGTTACCTCGAATGCTAATACTACTATTAACTGCTTTGCCAAAGAAAACTTTCTTCCAAATTTGGATGTAAATGCTATTAGACAAGCATTACTAATAGTACCGCATATATTAACAAAATGAAGAATATAGAACCATATACCTGGAAAGAGAATTTTATGTTGTTTATCAGATAATGTCATGGTGAAAAATTCATAAATATATGCTCAACCTATGTCGTTGTCTCTGTAAGGAATAGGTCTTCTGTTCCACCATAAAAGCCTTTTGGCATCGAGTCTCAAATCGAACGCATTAAATCCTAGAGCCAAAAGAGGTGCTAATGGAAACGAAGCAGCAAACAGCTGAAAAACAGATTAAAACAGAAAATCTAGTTATTGCATAAATGCAAATCAAATAAAAAAAATTAAAATATAACTTTACCATAATATATCCATATGCTATAACCTTTTCAGAAAATTCTTCCAACCGAAAATTTTCAACTGTTGGTTTAAACATTTCTCTCATCAAAAAATGTTGTTTTGAATTGACACTGATTTGATTAACTCCTATACATATCCTGTATAATTTCACCAAACTCCTATAACCAATGTTTTAAAAAATTAAGTCAGTCATAATTATGCAATTTTTTCCTATACATTGAATAATTTCAGTTATAAAAAATGCATCGAATTTTACGACAAAAGAATTCGTGTTTAGTATCTTAGCAACTGTCATAAACAAGTCAATAAAATCTATGAAATGTCTGAATATTTATTATTAATAAAGCGTTAAAGTAAGGATTTTATCGGATTATTTATGATCTTAGAGATATTTTTCCATTAAAAAATAATTACAATTAAAAAATAATATTTTTTTGATTTGGCAGTTTTAATAGTTTGGTTATAAGATAAAAGTTTTGGATGTTCTTGAGGAAAGATCTGTTTTGTTGAGTGACTATGATGTTTTAATCAAGTAATATAATATTTGGCATGTGGCAAAATCAATGAATATAAATTAAAAAATATCTTTAGATCTTTATTATCATCAGATAACGATAAAAATATAAACAATAAGAAGAAACGAGCAACCGTCTTGAGGTTTGCTAATATGTGCATTTTCCAAGTACTATAATGATTTAGTATAATCTTATAACGTAAATAAAATATATATTTTGAGTTAATTAAAATTTTTCAATAAATATTTTATTTCCTATAAAATTTTATCAATACTGTCTTCAACATATATGACACTATATACAGTATATATATATATGTATATTGACGACATGTATAATTCCATAACATCGGAAATAATCATTAATCGATTCTAAACTGCAGAAAATTTGAATCAGTAAAGTGGAATGACCTAAATATTTTTCGCAGGCATTATTTGTGTTAAAATATTAAATAATTAAATCGTTTCTTAATGCAAAACTATTTTAAACTTACGGAATAATAATATCCTTAATAAATTTAGGAATGGGTTTCATAATCATCAATACTAAAACTTGGAAAGACAGAAGCGACATGCAATTATCTTGATCTTGTTTTCCACAATTATCTTGATATTCTCTACCCATTCCAAATATTCCGTTTCCTCCTAGATCCTAAGAAAATAATAAAGTAAAATAATAGATATTTTAATATCTGATAATGGTAGATACAAATACAACTTACAGTTATCAATAAAGTGCTTTCGGGATATGAACTCTATCCTCAATTTCTTTGCATAATAACTGATCAAATATAACTATACTATACTAAAATTACATACTCAATTTAGAAAATATTTACTGTATATAGAGACACCATACAGATTTACATAAATATTTTCTAAGTTATATATATTGTAGAGCAGTTTTAGTACAATGTAGTTGTATTTGATGAGTTATCATACAAAGAAGTTGAAGTTAGGTTCATAGCCTGAAACAACTTTTACAATTCCATATTTTTATTGATCACAATAAGCTGTATTTGCATCTGCGTTAAAAAAACCAAGTTTATTTATACTGTAATCTGATGTTGATGACATAAGAAATTCTTACTTTTCGAAAAAATGCAATATAAAATAGAGATGTGTATGTATTTGCAAATTGGAAAGCAAACAGTTTAATAATTAAGGCATCGTTGTATGCACTTTCAGTTTGATGATTCTCTGCAAGAAAGTAAATGTGTCATCGATTTTGTGTGGTAAAGTGTGCCATCGATAAGACACAGACAATACGACAAGTTATTAAATAGGTTAGAAATTACTCACCCCAATCTGTGAGTTTAACAGCAAGGAAATTGTATATCTTGAAAGAAAAATGAAGTAATAAATTTAAATGTTTCTTCAAAATAAAAACTGCTTACATAAAAAATACATACTTTTCCTAATATCATGATAGATGTTGTATTTAACAAAGTTGCGATAACAGTACCATGTAAAAATTTACATTTTGTATCATCTTTGCACACGCTAATATCTGTGTAAACTCTATATAATATCACAGACGAAACACTAATGAAGACAACACAGACCTACAAGAAAGACATTATTGTTAATAAATCGTATTAAAAATTGATTTAAACTACATAAGAAATATACCATAACAAGTAAAATAAAGATGGAAAATAGATATTTGAAAAATCTTCTTCTGAACGGATAATATTCTTTTAGTTGTTTGGTAAAAGGATCCTGATAAAATTCCGTTCCGAAAAATTCTGGTCGTTGTTGTTCTGCCATGTCGAAATTTTCGACATGCCATCTATGCGCTAAAGTAGCTTGTTTTCTTTTCCATATTTCTAAAAATACTGTGCCTATTATAAAATCAATACAAAAATTAACAATTAATCAACTGTATATTAAGACTGTTTAAATCAAATGATACAAATATTTATCAATAGATTATCGGGTGATTCTATTATCAATAGATATAATTTATGTGAAAGTGAAATGAAGTGACTGAAAAATTCTAAATAATGATTAAATGGTATATAAACATATGTAGATAGCATTTTTTTAAATAGTTTGTTGAAAATCTAAAAACTTCCAAAATAAGAAGCTATGTTTATACAGCATTTTAATGGTAACAATAATTACCTTTATTTATACAGCAAAAATGGTAGTAATAATAACAAACAATAATTATAATAAAATTTTATATAATTTATTTTGTTGTTTGATTGTTCTAAAAGTTTAATTTTTAATAATGTATTAAATGATTTAATATTATGTAATATAATCAAAATCTTATAAATATTCATTTCAATTTTATTGAGCAATATAAAGAGATATAATAGAAATTTAAGGTTTTATTTGATAAAAATCAAATTTGATTTGTTAAAAAGTTCTAACAGCATTTTGAAAGATCAAAATTGATTAATAATAATCGTTACATAGTTTTCTTTTCCATATTTCTAAAAATACTGTGCCTATTATAAAATCAATACAAAAATTAACGTCTGCAATGCATTGTTCACAAACTTTTTAATTGAGAAAAATTAACATATTATAATAACTTGGAACTGACCCCACACGCAGATGATGAAGGCGAAGGCCGGAGTAAACTGGTTATCACTGGATGATTTTATGACGTCGATGCTATACAGAAAGCCTGTTTTGGCATCTTTGATCCTTCAGAATAAAAATGTTTATTATATATAATTATGCAATATGCCTATGGGGGAATAAATGTTACAAAACATTACTTACACAGTACCGTTCTTGAGAATAATATCTTCATCGTGAATTAATCTACATAAAGTTGAAAATTTGTTATAAAAGCTGCACATACTTTTATTATTTTTTAATAGATAAAAATATATTAATTCGATCGACCTTGTGACGACTCCATAGATAAATACGGCTACACCTAATACGGATGGTATCAGAAGAGATAATATAAGAGTTCCGACCCAAGCAAAATAAAACGTAATTTTTTCTCCGAAATAATCTCGTATCAAATCAATTGGTTGATGTTTAAAAAATTTGGTCCATTTATGATCCAATTCTAATCTAGTATCGTGAAAGTTAGTTGAGAGACAAGAAGACTGACTATTTACATTCTCTTCCAACTCAATAACGGAATTTCCACTATGGGATGAAGAAACGGAGTTTGGTGATTCTTTTGAAGAAGGATCGTGGAGTATGAACGAATCCAGATACATCTTTTTTAACAGCATATAAGGCAAACCTACATAAAAGACAATTAAATTGATACTTTTATGTTAAACAAATATTGTACAATGAATAAAGATGAAAACATGAATTTTCTAAATTATAATTTTACTGTATAGATTAATACGTTTATAAGATTTTCATATGCCCTTTGTTGGAGTTCTTGACAAAAATTTTATATATTTAATACATACAATTAAAAATATACAGGAAATGCAACTGTGTGTTTAATAATTCAATAAAGTTATCGCATTTATCTATTTGATAAAAAACAATACTTACCCTGTTTTTCTGTAACAGAAAAGTTTGTTAAGTTGGCCACTTTCTCCAAATCTATATTAATTAAAATGTTGTGCACCTATAAAAATATATTACATACTTATACTATTGATACGCACATGGTTGTTAAGTGCAAAAATAATAAAATTACAATTATGAAATATTTACTAATAAAGATCTTGTTGATTGAAGGAAGAATGTATCTTTATGTCCCTGAGTGATAAACCAATCTTCACATTCCTTAAGAAAAGGCGCAACTATATGACTGCCTACAAAATAACAGATAATTATTTAATTAATAATTAATTGAGAGTTAATTAATAAATTATTAAACTCTCAATTAATATATATTTAATAATATATTTAATTGTTTCTAATCTTAGAGTGGCTATTGAATAAATTTGAGTTTTAATAAATATGAAGCAATAAAACGATTCATGAGAAATCAGTGCAGTTGTATATAATTTTCGATTTCTGTTTTTGCGAATACTGTACATTTTTATGACTTTCTGGATTTCTATTTGAAAATAATATAAATTTAGCGTTCTAGAAGACAATTATTGTACTGAGAAAAAATATTTTCGATTAGATTCTTTTACATGTTTTTTAATACACAAAAAATAAAACTAGAGAGAATGTAAAAAATATAACTGTGACAACTTTTCCCTGTTTGAGATTATTATATATGATAACATAGTTAATAAATTATATCATCATATATAATTAATAAATTTCCTTCTGAATAATATATTACAAAATTACACATTTTTATAAATTTTTAACTAAATATAATACAGTAGTGCCTCGCAATTCGACACTAATCCTCGCCGAAGTAATGTCGAATTGAGAAACTGTCGAATTGCAGGACAATATTTCTCATATAAGACTATGTAAAATAGATTAACTCGTTATCGGTCCCCATCCCACTAATAATAATCTTTACTCTTAAGGCATGATATATAATAGATATCTAGCATATTACAATTAAATTGTACAATTAAATCATGTTTTTATTTCATTTCATTTCGTTGTTGAATAATACAGTATTGGGAAGAAAATGGTTAATAAACAATTATTTTAAATATTTGTGTAGTAGAATACCGTATTACATCCGGGAGAGGGAGAATACGATTGTTTATTTACATGATGTATCAGATTAAACTTAGCAGTGTCAAATTACAATATAAATTGTCTTTGTTATCGGATTACGCTCTTGGTATCAAATTACAATCATAAATTGTCTTCGTCTCAAATTACAATCTGCCCTGATCGTTTTTCAATCAAAAATTCTTTACGTTTAGAGGAAAAACCTTTTTAGAATTATGAACGTATTTGGTATCATTAGATGTGGAATATCATCAAGAATATAAATATATAAAAATTTTTTTATCTGATGCCGAAATCATGAATTATTTAAAAAATTATACATTGTTTATATATTCTAATTAGGTCTTATTGCTTTCGTATTTTTTTCTTTTTTCTTTTGTTCCTTAATCTAAAATTAAAAAACGATATTAGGACACAGTATATGGACAACAAACTCCAATTTTTTCTTGCTGAAAAATTAAAAAGAAAAGTTATAACAAAATATCGAATATCAAATATTAAACTTCATTTTGTTTGGCTAATAAAAGGGCATGTCTCTATAAAAAAAAAAAGGAGAGGTAAAGGTTGTTAAAATAATCATTTCATATTTAATGAAAATCATTTTGAATAACCTTATATTTTATATAAGAAAGAGACACTGCAGTTTATTCATTTAATATTTAAGATAAATATTATTTGAATATTGAATATTTAAGATTGAAGGGTTATATTAAGAATAAGAGATGACTATATATGTCTGTAAAATATAAGATTCAAATGAGTTATTTTCATATTGCTTTGTACAACTATCAAATTGACATGCAGCTATATTTATAGTATGTCAATTAGAAAATTAATATCATCATTATTATTGTAATAATATTAAAAGAACTAAATACAACCATTCTATTAAGAATCAAAATTTAATTGCAATATATTTTTAATATAATGCTTGAAGAGAATTTCAGAAGTACATTGAAAATATTTATTCCTGTTTTATTTTACCATAAATTTTGATTAAAAAGAGTTTATTTTTTCTTGTATAAAAAATTGCATTACATGTGTAAAATAATTTTAAAATTCAAAATAATTTCTACATATGAAATTTAAATAAAAATTTTTTGCTTATATTTAAAATGCAAAGGATTAAATTATTTTTCATAATATAGTTTGTTTTTTCTATATCATTTATAGGAGTTTCACCAACAGCAGAAGCAATACGTAAATCTGGACATAAACCTTTGACTCCCCAAGCTCCTGTTCGTCCGAAACAGCAATTAATGTATTTAGCAGATGTATTGGGTTTTCAGGTGCATTTTACAGACTTTCCAAAGGTAATATAATGAAATTAATATTCTTCTGACAAATTAATTTTAGGAACTGAAATTACAAAATTAATAAATTTTGCAGAATTTTAATTTTTTTTATATAATTTTTTGCAATATATAAATATTTTTGTTCTGAAGTGATATTCATTGTCCACATATGAAATGTTATAGTTAATAATGTAAATAATATTTTAACAAATATAATTTTGTATTGAAAGTTAATTAATTAATACTGATAGATCATGAATTATGCAGAACTTTTAGAATATAAAGGAGGCATAGATATAGCAAAAACAATACATATAAAATGATAGCAGCTCCATTTATAAAATAATGCAAAAAATACATACATAGTTGCTTATAAATTGCCAACATTGTCTTAACCTGTGGCATGCCAGAAATGTAAATTTTATAATTGATATGCAAAAATTAATTTTCACAGTTTATTATGATTCTTTTCTTTCTAACTAGGTAAATTGTTTTTATGAATAATTAATTAATTAGACATCAGCACAAGTTTAAGTGAAAGAATAATATTTGCTAGAAATCTTTCAGCTTAAAAAAGCCATCTTCAGTAACTTTTAGCATGCAGTATACTGAATAGAACAAACCAAATTCATTTAAAATACAGGAACATTTAAACAAAAATAAAATAAAATTATCAATTAAATAATACATAGATATATTAGAAAAATCTTTGTACATATTATTATTATTATTATTATATTAACATCAATGTAGGCACGGAGTATCTTTTTTCATTTTGGTGGGAGGGCTGCAGCCCTGCAGTCCTTATGGGCGAGCCGCCACTGGTGTCTTTAAACAGAAAAAACACACAAAGCAAGGATGAAAATATTGGGAAGAAAGGTTCTCAGGAACCTAACTATATTTCCCATAGGCATAATGGTTCATTATTCGCTAATTCAGTATTCAGGAAGGATTTACGGCACGTAACTACTGCGAATAACGAGAATTGACTGTATTTCATCAAAAAGTATAACGAGTTTTATGAAATGAATAAATAAATATTAAAAATATAATTCCGTCTAATTTTTTTCACCTATGGACGGAATGAACTACGGGCGCTTAAAACACGATGTTACATAGATGAATGTTAAAAAGGAGTAAGAAATTTGTGATATCCACATTGGGCGGCTGCCTAGGCGCCCACCTTGGTGAGAATCCTGGTTACAAGTGTCATTTTAACAACCGGTTCGCCGAACTCAACTAAAAGTAGGCATTGGTTCTGTCGAGCCGGCTGAATCTCCCCATTGATTATTATATAGAAATGTAGTAATCTATAGATTGATCTTCCTGATCGAAAATTTGTATATTTTTTGATATTTACAAAATATGGGATGATTATTTTCTAGCCAACTTCGGATATCAGATTTGTGCTTCTGACAACATTTGATCGTGTGATCAGATCGGCATGCAATTTTCCTCAGTTTCAACAAAATTTTCGTTGCGCGTTTTAATTCTGTTTAAAGAGGAAGAAAAACGAAAAACAGAGAAGTCTTTGAGAAATGGAAATAAGTACAGAAAAAAAGTCTCACAAGAAATGATAAGAAAGACTTTAGGAAAAAGGCAGAGAATAGAGGTGAACGAAGAATTAGAAACATCAAAAAATTAAAACGAAAAACGAACAATTAAGGAATTGCAGCATTCGTCAAGAAAACCCAGATCGGAGTCTTCCAAGAAAACACATCAAAAATTAATGTCAGCTTTGTTTCCTTTTTAATGCAATATTCCTTATATAATAAATCTTTTTAATTTTATTTTATTGTATCTTTCATTTCTTTGGTTTTTCCTGAGTTCTGTGGCTTTTTCGTCTTTAAACCACCCAAAACCATTCTATTCATAATAAGAGTATCGGCCGCGATCCCCACACAAAGTCCATAAGAAACATCTTTATGGCCTATTCATGTGAACAAATAACTACAAATATAAGCCATTGCTCAAGCAAAAGCGTTGTAAACTTGGCTAGCATTTAAGACTAATATTCAAAACATTTAACAACTGGTACAGTAAAAATATCAAATTACTGCTACACAAAAACTTCAGTACTCTGCTTACTATTTTACACAAGAATTAAAATTTATTAAACTATCAAACCAAACTTAAAACTATGCAATTAGAAATTAATGATAATCTGGTGATTCTACCAAAGAATAGTTTTAATTAATTTTAATGTTGATTTTTCATGTTTATGGTGGTTTTACACAATTTGTCTGAAGCAGGTTAGCCTATAAGGTCCTTGTGTTGATAAATCCAAACCAATCAGCCAACTAACTCTAAATACCAACATAGCCATGCTATAGTGACAATATAACTGCAAATGTAATATTACAAATACAAGTGGGTGATCGGTTAACGAACATAATCCGTTCCAAGACAATGGTAGTTATGCAAATTGTTCGTTAACCGATCATCGCTTTATCTAAAATAAATATTTTTAAAAATGTAAACATATTAATAAGTTTACATTTATTATTTATTAATAAATAAAAATTTTCCGCAAAATAAATTATTAGAGTAAACAGTGTATTTCAAAAACAACTATTAAACTCTATTTTTATTGTCAGCTTAATATATCAATAGCATTCTAGTTTAATAAGTTTTAAAAATAATTAAATTTCAAATGTTTCAAATTATTACTTATTAAAAGCAAACAAATAGCTACAATACCTATTTTTTATATTATAATTTATAAAAAATCGAATGTATTTATGACGAATCGTTTGATTAAACCATATCAATATTGTATAAATTCAACAATGTTAACTGTTTCAAAAACTTTTCAATCTGTTACTAGTTAAATAGTTATGTTTTTTCCTTTGTTTTTTCCTGCATTATGTTTTTTCCTTTTATCTAGAACAATACACAGTTAGAGTGAAATCAAACTAATTTTTCTTCCATTGAATGGTTTTTCTCGGCGTAATGCAATATTCTCATCACTATTGTTCCTATTAGTTTCCTTTAAAAAAAACTTTAGTAATCATTTTAAAATAGAATAAATGTGTAATTTTCTATGAATGATGAGTAATTCTTAAACTTGTTATAACTATATGTATTATAATATTGTTTAAAAATAAAATGTGAAAATACAATATTTCAGATAGATATTTTAGACTGAACAATACTTTTTAAATGTTCCTGAAATCTTTAAAAAAACCTAAGAAACCTGTAGCAATGGGTGATCGGTTAACGAACATAATCCATTCCAAGACAATGTTCGTTATCTGAATTGTTCATTAACCGATCATTGTCCGTTCCAAGACAATGTTCGTTATCCGAATTGTTCGTTAACTGATCACTCGTGAATACTAGTACAGTGGGTGATCGGTTAACGAACATAATCCGTTCCTAGACAATATTCGTTTCCGAATTGTTCGTTAACCGATCATCGATTTACCATAGGTTTTTATGAAATTTGATTAATTAGTTCCGGAGACCAAAAAAACTTTTTATGGGAATTTGATTAATTCGTTCTGGAGACCCAAAAAAAAAAATAAATAAAAATCCGATCTATTAATTCGTTCCGGAGACCCAAAAAAACATAAATAAAAAATTATGTAATTTCTTACTACGTTTACAAAAAACATAAATAAAAATTATATAATTTCTTACTACGTTTATTTATTTTTATAGTAATAACAATAATATATACATACATAGTCTTGCATTTTCATCTATTAGTAATATATACATACATAGTCTTGCATTTTCATCTATATGTTTATTTTCTAATATATACATACATAATCTTGCATTTTCATCTATATGTTTATTTTCCTATAATCTGTCTAATATCGATTAATTTTCTCTCTCCTTCAGGATTTTTCGAAGTGATTAATAGTATTGTTGTGGTAGAGATCCCCAAGCTTATTGACCTCAACCTGGTATGGACCAAAATATTGTAAAATCTCTCTTACCTTTTTAATAAATCTTTGATTTGTTTTACATTGTCCCCAAATTCATTTTAATTGGGAAAAATTACTGTTCTTCCATCCTTACCCATAAGTCCACCAATGCGCAAGGCCTAAGCCTGTCATTCCGTTAGGTTAGTTAAGCCGAAATAGCCTCATGGAATATTCATTTTAATCGGGAAAACTACTGTTCTTCCATCCTTACCCATAAGTTCATAAACACATTGGGAAAACTACTTTTCTTCCATCCTTACCCATAAGTCCACGAGTGTGCAAAGCCTAAGTAGTCATTCCAATTAGATTAGTTAAGCTGAAATATCCTCATGGAATATTTTTATCTGGCAGTAGGTTAGTTAAGCCGAAATATCCTCATGGAATATTTTTATCTGGAGGTTTAGTTAAGCCGAAATATCCTCATGGAATATTTTTATCTGGAGGCGGCCGCCATCATCACAGGCTGACCAACACCCATGATGGAGTCAACCGGAAGGATCGGTTTCAACGGGCAGGGCCCAGAAACCGATCCTGAAAAATTGGAGGAGTGGGACCCCCGGATCCTCCAGAATGTTAAGCCACAGCTTTACCACGCAGCCATCTGGCTGACCTATCATTCCATCAGTCCGCGAGTCCCACAGTTTGTTCTGCGAGGTGTTCGTTAACCGAACATAAAAATCTTTTGAAAAAATGTTTGTTATCCAATTTGTTCGTTAACCAATCACCCACTGTAATAACAGAAATAACCTTTGTAATAACAGAACCACTGTAATAACAGAAATACCACTGTACATTCCGTTAGGTTAGTTAAGCCGAAATGTCCTCATGGAATATTTTTATCTGGCGGCGGCTACTTACAGACCCGATCATCACAGGCTTACCAACACCCATGATGGGGTCAACCGGAAGATTGAAGGATGGGTTTTAACCCATCCTTCAATCCGGGCCCGGATCTCTCCACGGGCCGGGCCCTGATTTCTCCAGAAAAATCGGAGGAGTGGGATCACCGGATCCTCCAGAATGGTAAGCCACAGCTTTACCACGCAGCCATCCGGCTGACCTATCTTTCCGTCAGTCCGCGGGTCTCACAGTTAGTTCTGTGAGGTATTCGTTATTCGAACATGTGTTCGTTAACCGAACATAAAAATCTTTCGTAAAAGTATTCGTTATCCGAACTGTTCGTTAGCCGATCACCCACTGTACAGTGGTGATCGGTTAACGAACCCCCCACTGCACCCACTGCACAGTGGTGCAGACGTAAATGCTATTCCACTTCATATTTATAATAACATAGTTAACAAACCTAAAACCTTAATGAAAAGGTTAAAAATTTTGATGGTTCCTATATGAATATCTTTTGAAAAAATGTTTGTTATCCAATTTGTTCGTTAACCAATCACCCACTGTAATAAAATTTATATTTATTAATTTTACTGCTTACAATTATTATTATTATATTATTTATCAACAGAAATGACCAAATCAGTACATACTGGCTGAATATCAGCACTAGCTAATACAGGAAAACTGTGCTGGTGGCAAATCCGTTCCAGATTCTTGGACTTATACCAAACAGGACGTATACCAAACGAATTTTTCCCATAACAAAAAAGGGAAAATGATTAATCGGTTTCCATGAAAAAAATCCTATTATTATTGGCTTATTATATATTGATGGGGTTGTATAAAATAATTTAAATACATAAATACAAAAGCAATTACAGTAGATGAAATAAATGAAATTTTAACCTCACTACTTTCTATAAAGAGTCGAGTGCGTACTAGGAAGGTGCTGAGAAGGAAAGAAATGTTACTGTTTGGAAGGAGAGTCCGATTTCAATAAAACTTCAGGAATATGAAATTCTGGTGATTTTTCTTTTACTATTTTCTAGAAAGAGAGAAAAAATCCAGAATTTCAGATTCAGAACCAGCAAAAGTCAAACCTGGTGAGCCTCACCAAGCCATAAGCTCACCTTAGTAAGGTGAGCTTATCAGAACGGGCAATTTCATAGTTCAGACTACTTTTGGAATAATAAAAATTGTTGAACAAGAAGTTGTATAATATAATAAATTTTAAAAGTGATTACTATGATTAAATTGATTGGAACGTAAGTAACAATATCTGTTTTCTTTAAGACAGATTTTTATATTCACTCTAGTTCTCGGTGTGGTTGTAATTCATTTCCTGGCAATTGCAAAAACACTGAGAACTAGAGTGAATATAAAAATCTGTCTTAAAGAAAAGAGATATTGGAATTTAGGTTCCAATCAGTTGAAAAGAGTTGTATATTTGTAAATTAAAGAGAATATATTTTAAATAAATTTCAAGTTTATAAATACTTAACTTGTAGAATTTAATTTATGACTGCATAATTAATATAAGCTTAATTTTTCTGCAATTGCTCATATTAATAATAAAGTATACAATGTATTTATTTGACAACTATTCATTTTTTGAAGAGGTTTTTATTTAAATACAAACAGAAAAATAGCACATATATTAAATAAATATTTAAAATCTTAAAAAATATCACAGAATTATTTTTTTTAAATTATCCCACCCAAAACATAAATGTAAAAAATAACCAAGTTCTATTCTACCAGTTTGTTTGGCCACCAAAAGAGTAGAGATCTAAAACAAGTACCAAGTTCCATTCCAACTCCAATTCCAAAAATGAGGTTTAAATACTGAAATAAATTCAATACACATTTTCACCCGTGTCACATTTTCAGGCTTTTACTTGTCAAGTTTTAATATCTATGATAGCTGGGTAATAACTTATAGTTGCCGGCGCGAAAGTTGGAGGAAAATGACGCATGCGTGTTTATGTCCTTATCGACTTCAGTGATCTGGATTTACACAGAGTTCCTCTTGCTAAACCGTAACGGCGTCTACTTCTGATCGTAGAGGTGGCAAATCTGCAAACCATGGCCACCTTAATATCCACCCAAGCATATTGCAGGATTTTTAAACCGTGTAAAATGGCTATCTGTGTTCTGTGGCTATTGCCAGTGATATTTAATTTTGCCACCTTGTATGCAACATCTAGGTGGCCAGCAAATTGCGTTTTGATCAGAAAAGCCAGGATGGGCTCTAGATCTTCTATCAGTTGAGCATTCTAAAGTGAAAAAATTCCAAAAACAGATATTAGTGATTTCTTTTCTTAGATTTAATTAACAATGTGAAACTGTATCATAAACTTTGATGTTTAATAAAGAAATGTGTAGCTAACTGTCTGGTGGCCAACCTGTGCTTGGTAGCCAGAATTTCAGCCGCCAAAAGCTGGCTACATAGCACAGGGTTTCCTGTATCGTATTCATGAAATTTTCTTGAATTTTTTAGTTCAATGTTTTAATTTTTGTAAATTTAATACATTAAATCTAGTAATTTATGAATAAACTCAAACCATATTTCAATAAATAAATTTATTATAACATAATTTTCTATACATAAAATTATATCCAATTTTACATAACTAGATAAGATTATATAATGAATTTAAAACCTCTTCAATTATTAAACATTTTATTTGATTTTAAGCCATATGACAAATTTTATTTTAATGAAAAAAATTTTAACTGAGTCAAATTTTTTACTTCAATAAATTTAAAAATTCATAATACCATAGATTAATCAATTTTTACAAACACAGAATAGTAATTTGAAAAATTATCATCTAAGATTTTTATAATTTTTGGTTAAAGAACATTATTACTTAAATTAAAAAAAAATGCACATTTAAAATTTTGCTTTTTGAATTAAAGTTATATTATTTAAATTATGAATGAACTGCTCATTTTAATAATTTGTTAACTAGCAAAAATTGCAAATTTGTATTCTGGCATTCTGTGCAATTTTTTACAATAAAATTTTTTAAATTTTTGTTCATTTGATAAATTATTAGTTTAGGCTGCATTAAGCTTTTTCAAAATATTAATAAGGAAACTGGTGATGCATAATTAATTTATAAGTAAACTGGTCCCTTAAAAAATAATAAATCAAGATTCCATTGAATATTAAACAATGTGTATTCATAACCAATACATAATTGATATAAACTGATATTTCGCAAAATTTTTCTATACAAAACTATTATAGATGATGTTCATTATTATATAACTGACATCATTCTTTTATTTATTTTTAAAACTGAAGAAAAACTAACATTACAATGTAAAAAGCATTTTATTATTTAGAAGCAAATGTTTGCATATATATAAAATGCCTGCTGCATCATTCAATACTGTATAAACTATATTTAATCTATTGTTTTGAATATTCGGTTATAAAAATTTTATCTTTTTAAGCTTAAAGTTTCAGCAATGAAAAATCTGAAATTTTGATTTAGGGATTATTTTTGCAATAAGTTAAATAAAAATGACTAGTTTGATCTAGAAAAGTTTTTGAATAATTTAGATATTAATATCAAGTTATCAATACTGATATAGCAAGCCCTGAGTTTTAAATTGACACAACAACCATATTTTAAAAATAGGCTACCAAAATACTATTTTTAAACATTGCATAATGAAAAGAATTAAGCTAATCTAAAATATGACATTACTCATAATAAAACATATGACTAAATTTTAAATCAAACATGTTTTGTAGGTATTATGGATTCACAAACTTTCAATATATCTGCATAAATAGACATTCAGTTTGGAAATAATTTTACTTTTGTAAATGCAATAATTTCACACTGTAATTTTGTTTAAAAGAATTACAATCTTAAAATTTTTATATATATCTACATGGCATATTTACTTTTAATATCCTTGCAATAATTCTGAAAATTGTCATCCCATTCTACATAAAACATTTTTTTTTATAAAGAACAAGCTTTCTTACTAAAAAATTTATTATTAATTCATTCAACTATATTCAATCATTTTAAATTAATCAAACACCAGATCTGTAATTACAATATATTTGAATCCATCATTAATCCAGGCCAAATTTGATATAGAATAACAGTAAAACAATTTTTTCACAGCTCTTATGTCAATTTATTATTTCACTTTTCAAACAAAATAACATTTATACAAGTATTTGAACATGAAATATAACATTTTCTCAAATACGCATGCGTCATTTTCCTCCAACTTTTGTGCCGGCAACTATAACTCAAAAACTTGCCAAGTAAAAGCCTGAAAGTGACTCTACCGATCTAAAACTTACCAAGTAAAAGTCTGAAGAGGTGACACTATATTAGAATTTATTTCTATTTAAATCTCATTTTTCGACATTGGAGTTGGAATGGAACTTGGCACCTGTTTAAATCTCTATTCTTCTGGTGGCCAAACAAACTGGTAGAATAGAACTTGGCCCATTTTTTTCACATTTATGTTTTTGGTGGGATATCAGTACTTTTTGCTAAATTGTTATTTTGAATAAACACTCTAAATAAACGATAATCTAAGGTAGCTAAATAATTCTTCTCGCGATGCCATTTTTTCCTTTTAAACCGATGGTTATGTCCTTTTATCCGTTTCGTATTAATAGTGTTTTAATACAGGTGGTAAAGTATGTCTTCGGCCGGAACCACGAGAATATTTTGTAATAACCGATATATTCATTATATTCACCAATATATTCATTAAATTTATTCAATATATTTATGAAAAAAAATTGCTATATAGGCGACGCCGCACTGCCAGATGCGACGCGACGAGCTCGATCACTTGGGGTGAAGTAAATAAGTCACAAAATAATTGAAAAGTTGGCATTTTCAGACTTTTTCCTTTACCTATATTCTATGACCTATACTTGTGCTAAATTTCAAATTTCTTCGTACGGGAAGTACTATATAATTTTGATGAGTGAGTCAGTGCCCAAATTTGCGATTTTCTGGGATCTCTAGCTCCTAAACACTTTGATATTAAAGCTCGAAATTTTTACAGGGTGGTGAGGGAATAAAGATTAACAACATATACAATTTTCGTTTTATTAGCTTAATCGGAAGCGACCTTATGGAGATGGCAAATATGGCTTAAGTTCGTGTAAATATTCACCGCGCGAACTTGGCCTGGCGCACTGCCGTGGCCTCGATTAACTAAATTTTATTGAATGAGCTGCAGAATTTGAATTTTGGCTATAGATGCTTTTTCTTTTGGAAGTGTCTTTAGTGTTTTTACTAAACTTAAGCATAAGTATTCATTACTGGACATGTCTTAATTTAATTTCTTTACAATTAATTCAAGATCCTGATCATGCTTCCTTTATTTGGATTTTATAACCTATAGAGTAAAATACTATTGTTATAATTAAATATAAAAAAGTTTATTTTATTATATTCTTTATCATGTATATTTCAGTTTTATACATCAATTTGCATGTAAGTTTACATTTTTATCAGGAAATTGCATTGAACCATTCATTCACTGTATCCCTGAAACAGAGCCATTTGAAGTGGATGGTGTGTCAATTTCTGGTGTTTCATTTTTAGCAATACACAATCTATAGCAGTGATTTCAGAAAAATTATCAGATGGTTAGTAACAGGTGTTTCTTGGACATTAGTTATAGAGCTGAACATAAATATTAAATGATATTTTAAGTAACTATACTTGAACTGAATAACATTTTAAATAGGTTTTTCTATGAACTGTTAGTTATTCTGGTTTTTTAAATAATATGGATTTCCTTGTTTGGCAAAAATCTCCATAAAACTTCATTAAATTAAAATATTTCCATCGATTTGATGTGATGGCTGCACATTTTTGCTTTTGAAACCTTCATTCTTTCATATACCTATCTCTTAATGAGTTCCACATTTTGATGCACTCGCCAACTGAAAAATATATAATAATATAAATAACATATCGTTTTTTAAATATTCTACACTAAATGTATTGCACGTGCAATTTACCTACATACCTGATTCGAACTCACATTCCTTCTTTATAGCGTCCCAAGCATTTGTTTTTTGAAACTTATCCCTATAACCAGGTCTTTTCTCATCAAAAAGGCATGGATAGCGTTGAATTATCTCGATTAACAATTCTACTTGTCGGCTGCCATATTGAATTCGCTAATTTACGCGTGGACTTATGGGATACCAACGAAGGAAAAATAAATGCTTTCAACGTTTTCTGATTGAGGTAAAAGGAACGGAACTACGTCAAAAGGAATGGGCGAAATACTGCCCAGAAGGCAACTTCGGCGTTCTTTTCCTTTTCTGTTCCGACGAACTATGAACTTTTATTTTCTTGTACGAATGGAACATTGGGTCATATAGCTCATTCACGATCCCTAACTTTTCTAGTTCTATTTTTCTTTGTTTTTATTGTAAGTTTCTCCAAGTTAGAACGGTACAATAGAGGCCCCAGAAGTCTATTAAGCAGTTTGCCTGCGGAGCTTAACGTTGTAAGTTCGAGTCTCACGTACGTACCTTGTTTTTTCAAGTGAATAAATTAAAATATTACTAATAATGAAACTTCAGATAAATTCGAGTTTTTTTCGTCATAGTTACGTTTGGAAAAATCACTTTTCAATTATTAGACAGCTTCAGCAACACAAACTTGTAGTAAGAGAATGACGTAGAACGCTGGAATGACGAAATCATGGAGTCATTTTGAATCGTCGCTAAAGAGTTCTTCACGTCGAAACCTGAGTTAAGGAAAAATCCTATATTAACATCATTCATTCGCGTTCTACACGTCGAAAATGGCAAATTCAGCGTTTAGGCAGGAAGGTTCATGTTGGTGATTACTTATGTTTATAGTGACTAAACGACTAAATATAATGCCATATATTTTTGTATGCACGTTCCTTAGACTTGTATCTATGATAATTAAATTTTGTGTTAAAAACGGTTAAAAATCCATAACTTGAAGACTTACTTTTATACCATATTTTTAGGCGTGATTTCTGGATACTCACACTGAGTGGAAACGCTTTGTTTTATTTTTATTTAATCTAAATATTTTTTCTAATAACTATCGAAATGACTTTGAATAATAAAATCGAATCAACCAGCCACGGACCCGGATGTTCGTGTTCTATGCAAGCGTATTAAACGAATATGATGTCCTACAAATATGACGCTATCTGGGGAAGTTAAGGGAATTAACGACTCGCTGAAGCAGATTTCTTCTACAAACGCACGCGTGGAACGTGAACTCAATCACGTCATTTTTCTTCGCGTTTACGTTCTCGTCAACGTGTTGCTGAAGCTGTCTATTGTTCAGACTCTCCGCTTTATCTCTCACTCTCTAATTGTCGTAATTCACTATGCGTCCGGAAATATCTAATATATTCATTTGCGCTCGAAGCCCCTTTACGTATGGGATAGTAGCGACTCGACGAGTTCTATTATCCCATACGTAACTATGACAAAAACAACTTGATTTTACTGAAGTTTTATTGCTAGTAATATTTTAATTTATTCACTTGAAAAAAAATAGGTAAATGAGACTCGAACTCACAACCTTCAGTTCCGCTTTAACTACTACGCCACCGGTTTAGTTGAAAAGGGTCTAATTTTTTAGGTATATAACCGGCGTGGTCTAGCGTCATGACATTTGACCTGGATTTTTAAAAACGAAGGCATAGTGATCTAAACCCTTTACACGGGCCGATCGAAATCGGCTTTAACATACAGGCAGGGGGACAGAGGTTGTGTCCCCCTTGTAAATGTGAGGGATGGTATAGTGAAATATGACAAAATGTTTTTAATCGAATAAAAAATGATTTATACGAAAATTTTAATTGACATCTTTGCATTTATCAATAGTCATCTCTTTCGGATCAGGAACAGGGTCAAGGTACGGATTGTGTTCGTGAACCGAGGTATCACTGTATCTAGCTCATAAGAGTTATAAACATCGACCACATTTATATAATTCAGAAAAAAAATCAACTATTAGTTATCATTTTCCTGTAGCTTTAAAATTAGAGTTAAAAATTCATTTAATCAGTAAGTTTTGAAAAGTATGAATTGACGATTCCGTAGCGCTATCATTTGTAAATAATCATATTATTTTTGAAAATCTCTAAACATTAAACTCTTGTGAAATATGTAGTTAATTTCCCATTATCTTATGTCCTATAATTTTTATTAAATTCATATAAAATATAGAAATGTTTACCAGTTATCTTGGTTTATTTTATTTCATTCCTTTACCACGTGTCTTCAAAACTTAAATTTCATCTTAAGATATACGCATGCGTAATAGCATATAGATGTAGTTTAATATATAATAATAATAATTAATCTATTTAATTTACAAAATAACTGTATATAAAATTTTAGTTTTAGGTTGTTCTTTTTAATTTACTATTTTTCAAGTTTTAACTTGATATCGAAAAAATTAAATTTATAATATTTTAACGCCACTTCCAATCGTTCAGAGATTTAAAAGCATTGCAAAGATCTTGACTACACCAGTCAACGGGTAAATCTTGGCTGTTACTACACAAGGTATATAGATATAGGGTTACTACAGTTCCTATGCGCACCCGTCGTTTGAAAATTTTCAGCCAATCAGTATCGCGGGCTCTATCGATGACGTCAGTAATATGGCAAAAGTTCGAAGTGAAGAAATGAAGAATGCTTTAAATTACACTTAAAACATTTATTACGTTCTTAAAATGATATTTCATTCAATAATAATTCAAATTAAATATGGAGAATTTTACAAACTATGAAAATTTTAAACATGCGCAAAAAGATGCGGTCTAAATTCTAAACCTGGCTAGTGGCTGGTCTAGAAATATACTTTAGAAACCGGTTTTCTAGACATCGTCTGATCCGCGATGATATTTCATTCAATAATAATTCAAATTAAATATGGAGAATTTTACAAACTATGAAAATTTTAAACATGCGCAAAAAGATGCAAATAGTGCTTTTATATTTCAACATTTATATAGTAGCAAGTGATAAACTGATATGTTTATATAGATTTTAAATTTAGAATAATGATTATACATAATTTTTATTTTTCATAATATTTTGTATAAAATTACACACCTGTTTTTGTATTACACATAAATAAAATACTTATCTTTTTAGTAATAATACAAAACAAGATGCAAAAACTGAAATAGATGATTCTGATTCAGGTAAGTTTTAGTTTAATTAAAACTTGCTTTAAAGAAATATTTCTTTCTTGAATAATCTCAAGAAAATTAAGACAACTTATTTTTCAGAAATACCAGTTATTCCAGATTTAGATGAAGTTAAAGATGATGACTTTGTAACTCAAATTGCACAAGCACCAAAGTAATAAATAATTTTAATTTCATTACTTTTAAGAATAGCTAAATTATTTATAAATATTACTTTTTATAGTGTTTCTGTAAATAGAGTAGCCACATATCAAGAATTAGATAATGATCTCTTAAAACATGCTGCATTTAATACTTTGGTAGGTATAAAAAATATTTTATAAAATATTGTTCATTTAACATTATAAGTAAAAAATAATGATAATTTTAGGATGGTATTGACCTCAGGCTTTTGACCAAGTGTTTAGCTCCAGAAAATGATATCAAAGAAGTTAGTCAATAAAATTTTATTTTGAAGTTATATAAATCATCAATAAAAATATAATTTAAATTATTTTTTAGGAAGATTTACCTTGGACATGGGATATTATTTTTGCTGATGTATCTTCTGAATTAACTCTAGATTCTGAGGGAAAAACAGAAAAAGATGATATTTCAATTAACTAGTTTCATTAATGATTATATATATTTTTGCAGAAAACAAAATTATTTTAAACTTTATTGTATAAAATTCTTCCATATTAACAGTTAATAAATTTCTTTCTTTTAAAACACACAAAGTATTATTTTTACGCGTTTTGTTAATTACTGTTTTACATGAATAAATTTTTAAAAATAATGATAAGATTGGTTAATAAGATGTTTAAAATTATATTTTATATTAGAGATGCATAACTTTTTTACTTATGAGGTCTCATCAAAAGAAAGGGAGCATGAAGATACTCCTTCAGAAGACTGAATTATCATCAAGGATTACAACTTTTTTACAAATCATAGTAGCTTAAAAAATTCTCATTATTTGTTAGTTTTGCATAAAATAATATTTGACAATATTAATGCACAGTTTAAAAACAGAATAAAGTCAGTGGAAGATATTCAGTATCACTTGTCATGGGAAATTTGATTATTTCTATCAAAAGATACAACAATATCTCTAAATCAAGTACATTAGTCACTGATTGACTCTTATTACAGAAATCATTTTGGCTGAAATTCAAATTATTGTAACTTTTATTCTAAGTTAAATAGTATTAATCTGACAATTATATTTATGAAATGTATTCAATAGGATACCAATTTGGCAAATTTGAAGCTTCAAATCCAATTAATGAAATAACTAGAGCAGTTTGAAAGTAGCAAAAATTAAAAAAAGCATTATTTTTCTTTTTCTTTCTCTCCTTTGTTGATATCTCTATAGGTTGCATTGTTCAACAAATATTGATAAAATTTGGATATATACAGGGTTATTCAAAAAGAACTCCCTGGTTTTGTGGAAACATTATACTCAAGCACTATAAGCACTAATTATATTTATTTTAAGAAAAGAAACGTTTTCGATTTATTACTGATCCTCTTCAGCTTCCAAACATTTAAAACTTTAAATTCAAAAATATTTACATTCGTCGTTCTAATCCTTACATCACTACATATGCAAAAGGAATTTAAAATTTTTAACAAAGTATCAGATAAAAATTAAAATATTAGTAAGCTATAAATATTATATACAAAGATGAACTTGTTAACAAAATAATATAATAGAATAACTTTAAAAGTTCATAATTTATGCATAATCCCATAACTCCATGCATTGGAGAACGACATACTGGGTTGTTCATTAATAACATTCTCGTGCGTTCTTTCTGCTATAACTAGGGATTCTTGTAGGTATGCATGTTTACGTTCAAAACCTGTTCTTACAATTTTTGATTGCTTCCAATCAATATCAAGTTCATATTTGTAAAATCTCTTAGCTAGTGATGTAGATAAACGGGCATTCATAATATCATTTTTATGTTCGTTGATCCTTTGGGAGAGATTCCTCATTATTACTCCAATATATTCCTTTCGCCTTATAGTTTTATTATATATAGGAATCGTATATACTCCTGATAACTGCTGTTTTGGATAGGGCTTTTTATCATTCCTCAATGCTGAAAATAAAGTTTTATTTCTCTTAGGTGCCAATATAACTTCTGTTCTTTTCACTATTTCTTTGAGGGGTTTATATTTAGCAATTTTGTATGGCAATGATATATATCTTTGCTGTTCTGATGTCGATCCCCCTTTCAGCTGACACATCTGGTATATGATTATCTATATTTTTGGTCGTTTCTTTGTAAATCTTTTGCATAAAATAATCATCGTATCCATGTCTTCTGCCTTCTCTAAAAATAAATTCTACTCTGCTCTTTTTGCCTCGTCCATTGTGCAGTGTGTTAACATTCTTCTAAAGTATGCCCTAAAAGCTGCTTTTTTGTACTTTGATGGGTCATTTGACCATTCTGGTATAATAGTTGTTACATAATTCGGTTTCCTGTATACTAAAGTTTCATAGGTTGCGTTTGTTACTTTTATGTGGACGTCTAAGTAGTGTATCACAGAGGTACTTTTTTGATCTAAAACTATTTTTAAACCTAAGCTTTCAGAGGTTGACACTTTTATGAGGCTTTCTGTGTCATCTTGTTGTCTCCAAATCACTAGCAGATCATCCACATATCTAAGATAAATTTTTATATTCTGTCTAAATGTTATTATTACTCTTCTTTCTACTGATCTGAGTACCAACTCTGCCATTACACCTGCTAAGGGGCCTCCTATAGGAACTCCTGCTGTCTATTTAAAGATTTTTTCATTGAAGGTAAAAAGGAGTTAGAGATCTAGGCTACTATGTCACTTAGTATATCTGCATACTGGTCCGAATGTTGCAGGTTCTCATAAAGAAATCTATATAATTCTAGGCATGTAGGCAGAACACAAGGGATGGATACAGCTTTTCAAAATCCATCACCACCATAGTTTCACTGCTTTGCGGTGATAGTGCCTGTAACTTTTGTACAAGTTGCTGTGACGATTCTGTTGTATATTCATAGTCAGTCAAAATCCATCACCACCATAGTTTCACTGCTTTGCGGTGATAGTGCCTGTAACTTTTGTGTGACGATTCTGTTGTATATTCATAGTCGGAAAGTTTCTGAAGGCACCATATTGCAATCTTCCTTTCTAAATTAATCAGGGGAGATCTTGTTTTATCCACAATAGCACAAGGGAAGCCATAGGCCAGTATTTTGTGCATCTTGATATACGTAAATAGCCTTGGACATGCCGGATTTTTTAGTATGATGGTCCTAAAACATTCTGGAAGATTCTTGTTCTTAAGTAGTCTCTCTACCTTAGTTTTAAGCATACACATGGGATCATTCTGGATTTCTATTGCTCCTGATTCTAGTGTAGAAAGCAGAGTTGGAGTCAAATAACGTGGTTTTGCGATTTTATTGTGAAGAGTATATGAAACATATGGTCATTATATGTATATACATCTGTGCCTGATGTCCACAAGTTTTTATTCGAATAGTCTGTGCACTGCTGGTTTCCACACTTCGCTGCTAGCCTAGGAGTGTGCAATGCAGCATGACAGCATTTGGAAGAAGAAGGCATTCTGCATCCTGCAATTTCACAAAACAAAGTCTGTTATGACTGTAGAATGACAGTGGAAGACAAAATTTCAGAAAGAGCCACCAACAGAGAAAAGCATTTGTAAGTGGTACAAACAATTCGTGGCTATGGGTTGTCTGTGCAAAGGGAAATCCAATGGCTAACCATCAGTATCAAATGAGATTGTGAACCAGGTCTGCGAAGCTTTCCAATGAAGCCCATGGGAAATCAACAAATTAGCAAGTCAAGAGCTTCAAGTGCCACAAACAACTATCTGGAGAATTTGTGAAAACATCTATAAATGAAGCCATACCACTTGCAATTGCTGCAAATGCTGAATTCTGAAGATTACATCCAGCAGTCTGCATTTTGCACCAATTTTCAGGAATGATTGGGACAAGATACTTCATTGAGAAGATAATGTTCAATGATGAGTGCACTTTTTACCTTAGTAGTAAAATCAATCAATAACATTAGAATTTGGGGCACTGAAAATCTGCATGAGGTTCATGAACACATACAGGATTCATCAAAACTAAACATTTTCTGTGCAGTGTCAAAACTAAAATGTATTGTCCATTCTTCTTTATGGAAAACACAGTCACAAGAATTGTGTACCTCAGTATGTTGCAGAAGTAGCTCAAATTTCAGCTACACGCTGAGAGCAATGATTTCATTTACCAGCAGGATGGAGCCCCTCTGCACTTCTATCATCCAGTATGAGTGTACCTCAACTAAACCCTTCCACAAAGATGATCAGGAATGTGGCAGCAGAGGATAATGCACTGATGACTTAGCTTCCCAGATCTCCCGATCTGATGCCCTGTGATTTCTTTTTGTAGGGCTATGTAAAAGATCATGTCTATCTACCTCCATTACCAGTCACTTTGAATAAACTGTGGAATCACATTAACACTGCAGTTGCCAACATTGACTTGGATATGCTGCACTGAGTTTGGGAAGAATTAGAATATCGCACTGATATCTGCCATGTCATAGGAAGAAGTCACAGAGCATCTGTAACTATCTCAAAAAAACATTCAGAGTTTTTCTACATATGTACCTTATGTTGTGCGCTAGTATTAGTCTGCAGTAAACAAAATAATTTTTTGAAACCAGGGAGTTCTTTTTTAATAATCCTGTATATTGTTTAAGAAAATCTGAAAATTTCAGTACAGTTGGGAAATGGTGGTCTCTTTGCAAAGTCTCTAATTCTAACGAATATCAATAATATTAATTACAACTAAATCTAACGGTTCTAACGACTCTGCAATCCAGATTTCGGCCTGAGCTCAGGTCTTACTGTTTTCTAAATTAAATATAATTAAATCCAATACAAAACTAATAACAATTAACATTTAACTGGCAAAAATGAAACCAGAACTTACAACTAGAAGTAACGAATAAGTGTTAGATCGAAAACAATAAACGATGTTAGAACTTATACTAATAAATTGAAGAAATTCTCAAAGCAAGTTAAATAACAAAAAATATAAATTTAGTAGACTCAAAAAACACTTACAAAAGTGTTAATTATGAATTGACAGCTCGATAATATAGCAACAATCAAATAAACAACGAAACTTATTTAATCAAATCTCAAATATCCAAAATATTCACAACAAATATCACCTTAAATCCTACTTAAATTCTAATACCTCCACCACCGATGCAACTTCAAGCAATCGTCGATCTTTACAAGAATTCGAATGTCACTTAGCCAACCTTATGTCAATACAACACCTTGTTGTGTCATTGGTTGTCTCTGTTTTTATACCAGCGACTTACAATCCCGTGTTTTGCTCATTTGCTTAAGTTCACATAACAATATCAATTTGATAGCTTACAGAGTAATTCATTCATGTCATCCTCTTTACAATTTATTTATATCTTGAACAAAACATCAATACAGGATCATTCTTACATTCTCTTATCAGATCAGTGGTAAAATTATTCAGATGAGATGATGTCATTAGCCGGGACAGCTCTTTTGGAGGACAGTTTTCGATTCCGTAATGCATGATTGCTAACTACTACGATGGAGAGTGTGGAAGTAAGTCAACTCTTAAACTAAAATATAATATGTTAAATAATAACGGAAATAACGTTAAATAATAAAAGTGCATAATTAAATAAAGCAGGACAGGTCAGAGTTAACTTCCTCACATCTTTTCCATAAATATCTCTACAGATTGGTTTTTTACCACTTTTGATTAAATTTGTAATATATATATTTACCGGGTGTTTATATATTGTATATTGTAATATATATATATACACCGGGTGTTTTCGAGCATCCGTACCACCCTTTTTTCTCGGAAACGTGATGGAGATAGGAAGTAGGGGGAAAATTTTGATTACCAAAGTATACCTGAAGAATCAAATGGACATGATAAAAATTTTGTGGGCCCATCGAAAGTAGGAAGAATCGAATGGGCATGATAAAAATTTTGTGGGTCCATCAGAAGTAGGGGCACAAGGGATCAACTATGAAATCTCCAATGGAAACCAATGCCGATTTTGGCATAATTGGATAGAACTGTGAAAAACAAACAACTTTTGTTTGAAAGTTTTTTAATATTTTTTGGCATAATTGGATAGAATTGTGAAAAACAAACAACTTTTGTTTTGAAAACTAATTGTGGCTAGAACTGTGGAAAACAAACAACTTTTGTTTTGAAAGTTTTTTAATATCGCTTACGGATGGTGAGATATCACAAAAAAAAAGATGCCACCACATGTACTGCCAATTGGATTATTCAAGCATAATAAAAGGAATGAACTGACAGAGGGCACTGTGTACATCCATGGCACTCATAAAGGGCTGAAACAAGTCCAGAAACCCTCATTCTTGAGTATAAATTTCCATGCCGAACTGTGATGGCGAGACTTGTCACACCTGCGGTTTGAGTGCTACTATCGAGTACCAGAATTCACCTGAAATCTTCATATTACTGCTCTTTGCTGCTTCGATAATCTTTGGCAATGTACACAGATGCCCTCTGTCTGATTTTTATTTTTCTTACTGCTTGAATAGCCTAATTGGTGGTACACGCGGTGGCATCTTTTTTGTGTGATATCTCACAATCCGTAAGTGATATTAAAAAAACTTTCAAAACAAAAGTTGTTTGTTTTTCACAGTTCTATTCAATTATGCCAAAATCGGCATTGGTTTCCATTGGAGATTTCATAGTTGACCCCTTGTGCCTCTACTTCCAATGGGCCCACAAAATTTTTATCGTGCCCATTCGATTCTTCAGGTATACTTTGGTAATCAAAATTTTTCCCCTACTTCCTATTTCATCGCGTTTCTGATAAAAAAGGGTGATACGGTGCTCGAAAACACCTGGTATATCGTTATTTTTAAAGTATTCTAAAAATCTGTCTTCTATTGTTTCTTAATTTTGGCCTCATTAAGCCAAAATTAAGGAATATAGAAAACAAATTTTAGAATACTTAAGGATTCAAAGTTACAAATTCTTAGAATAAGTCATAGTCCAAGTATCTTCCTATTTCATCGCGTTTCTGATAAAAAAGGGTGATACGGTGCTCGAAAACACCTGGTTTTATCGTTATTTACTTCCTATTTCATCGCGTTTCTGATAAAAAAGGGTGATACGGTGCTCGAAAACACCTGGTATATCGTTATTTTTAAAGTATTCTAAAAATCTGTCTTCTATTGTTTCTTAATTTTGGCCTCATTAAGCCAAAATTAAGGAATATAGAAAACAAATTTTAGAATACTTAAGGATTCAAAGTTACAAATTCTTATACTTGGACTATGACTTATTCTAAGTCAATACAATTTTTAATTTTGAATTCTATTCTCTTTTTATAAAATTACATCGATATCTATATATATGTACAGGATGATTTAAAAAAGTTGTGCCAAAATTTATAGACTTGTAGAGGATAAAATTCCAAGTAAAAAAGTCTAATCACATTTTTTGATTCGAGGCTCCGTTTAAAAGATATCACACAAAAGTTTTTTGATGTCATTTTTGGTTCAGTCAAAAATTATTTTTAAACTATGTTTATTTGCATTTTTAAAATCATCTATAAATTTCAACTACTTAAAAACTATCCTAAAAAACTATCAAGAACAGATGGTTTATTAAATTAGTGACATTATTTAAATGAAATGTAATTGTTTTACAAATGCAGCATTTGTTTTCGAACAGCAATTTAACTTTTGAAAATGATTATATTTGAAAATGAATGCTATGTTTGTAAAGCAGTTACATTTCATTTAACTAATCAGTCACTAATTTAATAAACAATCTGTTCTGTTTATTTGCATTTTTAAAATCATCTATAAATTTCAACTACTTAAAAACTATCCTAAAAAACTATCAAGAACAGATGGTTTATTAAATTAGTGACATTATTTAAATGAAATGTAATTGTTTTACAAATGCAGCATTCGTTTTCGAACAGCAATTTAACTTTTGAAAATGAATGCTATGTTTGTAAAGCAGTTACATTTCATTTAACTAATCAGTCACTAATTTAATAAACAATCTGTTCTTGATAGTTTTTAAGTAGTTAAAATTTATAGATGATTTTAAAAATGCAAATAAACCTATTCTAAAAATAATTTTTGACTGAACCGGAAATGACATCACAAAACTTTCATGCACTATATCTTTTAAACGGAGTCTCGAATCAAAAAACACAACTAGACTTTTTACTTGGAATTTTATCCTCTATAAGTCTGCAAATTTTGGTACAATCTTTTTGAATCACCCTGTGTGTATGTATATATGTATGTATGTAAAGAGAGAACAGAATTCAAAATTAAAAATTGTAATGATTTGTTTGGAAATTCTAATTTATAACTATGAATTCTTTACACATTGAAGGTCTTTTCCATATGATCTGTGGAGGGTGATAAATTACACTTGTCATCCAAACCTATATGTCATACAGATCAATTTAAAACTGTATTGTTTGAGTTTCTCCTGTAATTTTCACATTGGTCTACCTATACTTATGGCATTGATGTTTATACTATAGTTTAATGCAAGTTCATCCTCTAGTATTCAAAAATTCAATTTTTTTATAATTTTTTCTAATGAACAGTAAACTTTTCATATATTATATGAAAGAATCACCATTAAGAAAGATCGCTATAGAATGTTAATATGATAATTTTATGTGGAAAATTTTTAATATTTTTAGTAAAAAATGCATGGTACAATAAATGAAACTGAAGAGGGCTAAGATAGCCGAAATGCATATTTCTCTCAAAGTGCCATGTTTTATTGTATATTTGTATATATAAAGAAGAATTTTTAATATTAAAAATAAGTTTAAGAGAAAAAACGGATTTCTTGTATTAATGATAAAGTTGCTGCAAAGAATAGTGTATATATGAAATGAAATAACACAAGAATTTCAGAAATAGAAGAATGGTAAAAATTGACACTACCTAACAGATATAATTTTCATATATTATCATCTATCTCTTTAGCATACATCAGTTAATAAAACAAGTTCATGTGGGGTTTCCAGACCTGGAAATGGAAATTCGGAATGATCAAATCAACAGGCGTTGAGCCTACGAACGATTCTATCGGATATTGCGTGAGTAAGGATGACTGTCAGAGACAAATCAACAGTTGGACTGAGAACAACATTGAACATAAATTCAACAGCTTCTTTATTAAATTAACAAAGATTTCTATTTATAAGTGTTGAATACCGACAATGAGAGATAGATATACCTGATACAATTTTCAATGCAGACGATCCCCAAAGATGAACTTGGTACTAGTTTACACAGACAGTCTTTAGTCTCTTTTTAAAAAAGTCTTTAGTCCAGTTGATAAACGGAAATAAACACAGTAAATGGTCGATATAAGAAAAATGAATATTGCTAATAAACTTCCCTCGAAGCCTTTTATTAGCAATCCAAAGGGTTAGTTGTTCAAAGTGATATTCCGGGCGGATGTAGAAGTCGGTAATTTGAAGAATTTACTAATTAGTACACAGAGCTGGAGACAAGAAACTAAACAAGTCAAGATACAGAACCAGAAACGTCGACTTTCTGTGCCCTAGCTCTTTTATCCAGCTAACTTCTTCCTCACCTTTTCCGGGGACAAGGTTGTTTTACATAACTTCCAGATGGTTCCAAATAGCTCAGGTGTCAAGTCTTAGACTTTGCATTGACACCTGAACAAACCATCTTAAATTTATTACCACAAAAAGAATAATGACGATATCGATTACATCCTGTTACAATCGAACTGCGTCATTAATTTCTCATTCTTTAGCTGAACTTCGCAACAACGAGGGTTGCCGATCCCCACATTCATTTTAGGTAGAACAGTTAATTTACTTATAAAGTATTATCAATCCAAAATCACTTCCAGCATTAAAAAGTCGTCTTCAGCAGTTACACATATATATACAGTATATAAAGTTGTTAAATATAAATTACAGAATTCAGAACTGTTCTAGAACAATTTAAATGCAGATTGTTTGCCAATAGTAACCATACAAGTAAGTGTAGCAGTAACAAATAATGTGAACATAAAGTATCTAAAAAATATAATTAATAATAATAATTATAAATTTAAATAAAATGAATACAAATTCATTAAGCCCAAATTGAGATACAAAAGCATATTAAATAGCCTATAAACCAAGTTAACAAAGCAAAGTTTGTGTAGGCCTTTTTCTTTCAGATTTGTCTTTCTTTATTACACTTTTTTATATACAAGTTGCAAAATAAATTTTGTAAAGAATACAAGTTAACACAGATTTGAGACTGAAGAAGGCATTATTGCCATAATGCATATCTAAACCATGATTGATTGTATTATGTTTTAAGATTTTATAGTTTAAATTTATATATTGATATTTGGCATTGTCTAAAACTGTTGTGAAAAAAAGTGTAATAAAGAAAGGCATATCTGCAAGAAAAAACCTATGCGAACTTTTGTTATAATATACACTACCTAAACATAAAGTTAATTCAAGTTAACGAAGGTTTTGGGCCATCCATTTCTAAGGGATGGAATCAACTCAGGCACACTGTCATTAATCAGATATGTGGTATTTGCACATTTTTGCTTACTTATTTTATTTATTTATTTAATAATCAAAATATAAAAGTATAAAGATTAAAAATGCATATTAAATAATTTGGAAAACCTCTTTCATTCTAATTTCATCTATCTATACTTTGCACATTACTGATGAATTTAGCTCTGCTGCATTTTATATCTAACAACACTTCAATAGGAAGTTTATGAGGAACCTTTCTATGCCTAGATTTCCATTCATATTATTTTTTTATGTTCTGTAATCCTAAGGCTTATGCTTATCAAAGCGCTTCCAAATATTGTTCTTCCCTACTGCAATCATTATTTATAGTGGATATTAGGTAAACTCCTGCACACACAGTGGTGATGACCTATCTTTATTATTTCTGAGTGCTCCAAGGATTGTCCTAGGCTTTTTATATGGAAGGAAATCCTTATAGAAGACCTAGGACAATCTTTAGAGCCTAATTTCTTTAAATTTGGGAATTAATTTTTTATTAGAGATGGTCTTTTCATATAGAAATTTGGGAATTAATTTATTTTTATGCCAAAATAAATTTAATTTTATTAAGATTTTTATTAAAAAAAATATCTGAAAGAGAATTTGAGATCTTATTAAGAATTGTATATTATATAATATACTATTTTTATTTTGAATTTTATAATTTAAAATAAAAATTTTTGTCATATTAAATATTGCTTGTATATGTACTGTACCTTATTAATTTAGATATTAATTATACAGGGTAAAGAAAAACTTGGTTGTAAAATTTTGTGCGCTGATAGAGGGCATCGAAACAAGTGGAAAATTAGATATGAACATATATGGTCTAAATGGCATCGTTTTCGAGTTAGGAGCCAATCGCTATCGACTACGCAAAGCGTCGCTGTCTTATTACTGTATTCAAAGTCTGCTCTCCGCAGCTTTCAGGTGGCGTACCGCCTTTCTCCATTCAGTTAGTCTGGATAGTAACGATACTAGCGCATCCGGCTTCTAATTTAAGTGTACGTTCGAATTCCGATTATGACAAATATCGAAATGCTTTTCGTTTTTACTCTCGTTCTCTCTCCGCGAATTTATCATTCGAACGTATATTTTTCATTGCGTTTTATTTCCTATGATTGCGACAGGGCAAGAACGTTAGCCATAAAAGAATTATTACAGTAACAACAACAATAATAAAAATAATAATAAAGCGAATCAATTAATTCAGCAGCACATAAAAAGAAAAAAATAATCCTATGTGCATTTTCTTTTTAAAAATAGCCATTCACAAGGGGTAGTTCTTATTTCATTTCGTAGTAAATGTTTTGAAATAAAAAAATGGATAAAACCTTTAATCCTCGTTACAAATTTTACAAGCCAAGCCTTAAAATTGTCGACTCAGTTTTTCGAATTTTTTTTCGAAAAAATTAATTTTTCATTACAGTTTGTAAAATGTTCAAAGTTTCGTCCTCTAACATCAAGGCAGAGTCGGTCGGATTGGCCGCGTGGAAACGCTTCGGCTTTCCATTCTGGAGGACCCGGGTTCGAGTCTCGGGTCCCACCCCTTGAAAATATTTATCATGGGGTCCGGGCCCGGCCCGTCGATCCCCGTCCTCCACAATCCGGCTGACCCCTCCGCAGGGGTGGGCAGCCTGTGGAAGGGCTTGTTTCGCCCCGCCACTTAGTACTCTTACTGAGTGGAAAGTGGCGTCATCTGTTGACAAAAAAAAACATCAAGGCAGAATTGACAGCGTCGGAAGAAAGAATTGCGAATTCTCAAAAATCTCGGATATTGCGTATGGTTTCTCTTGAAAATGCGTCTTTTTAATTCCTCTAGGGTATCGATTTGATGTGGAATAAACCAATTCATTCACATAATCCCAGAAGAAAAAATCCATAGATGTGAGATCTGGTAACCTCGGAGGTCACGCTCTTGGACCACTGTGCCGGATCCATTTTCGTCCAAAAGTGGTGGGTAAATGATTTCGAACAGCTTGTGAGTAGTGGAGAAGAGCGCCATCGTATTGAAATGTCATTTTTTCTCGTATTCCAAGAATATCCAAAAGTTCTGGCAAGATCTCGCGAAGAAAACGAAATATGTTTCCCTATTCAGTCTACTTTTTTCGTCAACAGATGACGCCACACTCCATTCTGATAAAATGCTATGTGGCGGGGCGAAACCAGCCCACTCAGTAAGAGGCGAGGCGAAACAAGGACCTATTCCTATGACTTTTATATGGATTTAGATTTCACAGGCTGCCCACCCCTGCGGAGGGGTCAGCCGGATTGTGGAGGACGGGGTACTCAGTAAGAGTACTAAGTGGCGGGGCGAAACAAGCCCTTCGACAGGTTTCCCACCCCTGCGGAGGGGTCAGCCGGATTGTGGAGGACGGGGATCGACCCCATGATAAATATTTTCCAGGGGTGGGATCCGAGACTCGAACCCGGATCCTCCAGAGTGGAAAGCTGAAGCGTTTCCACGCGAGGATCATCGATATATCGATGGTAAGAACCAACGAGTTAAAATTTCATAGAATGGCTATCACAGATTTCTATACATAGATGGCCTAGTCATGTTATTTTCCCATAGAATCATATAGAACTCAGTGAGGCTAGCAACGCAGTGAAGCTAATGTTTTCTCTACTGTCATTGGTTACTTTTAGCTACTGTCATTGGCCACTGAAACAAAACCGGAGTCTACGCTCGCTGAGTCGTTAGTTGAATACATTTTTTCTATTTGTGGCTAGTTTTTCTTTTGTTTTGCGTTATTGATATATATTGTTTAGCGTATAAATGTAAGAATGAGCAAATACGAGGTGATAGAAGATAAGAAATACAGTAAAACCTCGATTTTACGGACTATAGGGGGCAAGACTAGTCCGTAAAATCGAAGTAAAATTTTTTTATAAACATTAATTAGCATTTTCAACATACCTGTACTAATTAATGTGACTTATGCCTAAAAACTGTATTATTTTACATAGAGTATTTTAAATTAAATTAAATTACCTA
>AYEL01089448.1:0-33718 GCA_000484575.1 Olivierus martensii | reverse complement strand
TGGTCTTGTATAGCTATTATAAACCCTTCTGTTTCAGTAAATAGATCCCCCCTGACTAACCAGCTGTTTGACGCTTTGGCGTCAATGAAGTGTTTCTGTAAGTCATGTGGATGTCTGCCATGGAGTTCCTTTTTACACCAGGATGTTTTCTTTTCATGTATGTGTGCAGTGTTGTCTATTTGGCACGGAGTGTTGTTCTGAAGATTTAGTTGATCTGATTCTTTGAGTTGATCTGAGTGTTGTTCTGATTCTGTTATATATTATTATTATTATTATTATTATTATTATTATTATTATTATTATATAGTACATCAATGTGGGCACAGAGTAACTGCGGGTCAGAGTGCTATGCCGGACACACAAGTCAAGACATAGCTACTTGTGATGTTTAATTGTGAGTTAACTAACTGTCTGTGTCAGTGCTGAGAAACTTTCTTACTACATTGCATGTATTGAGTAGTTATTATTATTATTATTTTATTTTATTTTCATTGTTATTTTTTCAACATATGAACAGCACAATATATTATTTTCAATTTTACATGCTGGTAATTTGTCTAAGCTGTTTACACTCATTATTGTGCATTCTTTTCTTGAAGTTGTTTAATTGCCATGTGTTAACATATTACTCTTGTGCAAACACATATACTCATTAGTTGTTATCACTTGCCATACCCCTTTTATCATCATCATCATCAATACTATTAAATTTTCTCCCCATTAAAATGTTAGCAGGATACAATTCTTATTGTATGAGTTAAACCAAATACAGTAGAAGATCAGAAGAATATATTAATTGAAAGGCATCAAATCATTTTTGAATGATATGACAAAATATAACACAATCCTTTAACACCACCTCTATTTTTTAATCCAACAGTACTGAAAATAATTAACAAATCAAGAATTTTTTCGCAGTTCTCTAATGGCTTTTTTATAACCTTAAACAAATGTAAATAAATAACCTGGGAAATTGTTTGTTCTCTATGTAACAGTTATTTGAAACTTTAGATCGTAAGCTGAAGTAGACTAATTGACAATTGTTGAAAATATTCCTTTAATGTAACAGTGTTTTTTTGTCTGGGGTTGGACTGTTTTGTCTCTTGCTGTCTTAAATTATAACAGCTGATATTAAATAATAATATAAATTTCAGAAGAATTAAAAGAATTGTATCTGAAGTTATAGGACAGTATTATAAATAGTAAATTAATGGGAATAACCTTTTTTTTCATACTTGAACATTTTTGTTCAATAAAATTTAATAACACTTTTGTATTGTTGGGAAATTTTAGAATTATGTTGTAAATAGCAATATTTGATTACTTATTTAATTGATATTTATTTTCACCTAGATTACCCAAGAACCTGGTGAATTTATGATAACTTTCCCATATGGTTATCATGCAGGATTTAATCATGGTTTCAATTGTGCAGAATCAACAAATTTTGCAATGCCTAGATGGATAGAATATGGAAAAAGAGAAACTTCTTTGCTATCACTGTATTCTTGTCTTTGCACAACCGAATCTTGATCCTGGCAATGAGTAGTTGGTGATCGGCCTTCCAAATCCTTGCAGCTCAGGTCTTGGCTGCTGTTATGGAGCCCCTCCACCTCTGCTGGCATAGATGTAATCAATCTGGTTGCGGTGTTGGCTATTGGGCGAAGTCCAGGTATACAGGCGGAGTTTGTGTTGCTTGAAGAAGGTGTTGTAATCCTAAGCTTGTTCTCCTGGCAGAATTGCATCAGGCGGTCCCCAGCATCGTTCTGATCGCCCAACCCATGTCTCCCAATCACCTGTCCATCCTCTCTGTCGCCGACTTTGGCATTGAAATTGCCCATGATGTAAATGATGTTCTTTTTGGGAGTCTGGTCAAGTGCATTCTGAATGGCCGGGTAGAAATCAACGATGTCCTGTTTGTCTGCATCTGCTGTTGAGGCATAGACTTGGATGATGGTTACACCTAGGGGTTTCCCCCGAGGAGGATAGTCATAATCCGGTCACTGATGCACCTTTCATTCTCTGTGTACTTTGCCAATCTTTTGTTAGCCACGAAGGCCACTCCACGTCTTCTATTGTGGTCGTTTCCCGAGAAGTGAACTGTGTAATCATCTAACTTGAGGTCTCCCGAGCCCGTCCAGTGGAGCTCGCTTATTGCCAGTAAGTCCAGGCCTATCCTTGTCATCTCGCACTTGATGATCTCCAATTTCCCTATGTTCAGGCCTCTAACGTTCCATGTTCCTATTGTAAATAAATCCTTGCAGCTCAGGTGGTACTTTTTGCCAGTGGCCACATCAGCAATCGGGCCTCCAGGTGGGTTTGCCCCTCTTGCGTCATTCTCGGCTTGGCTACTTCGATCATCCTTTGCTCTTCCCCAGTAGCATGGTCGATGTTGTCCACATGTGTGTGTTATCGATATGGTGTTGGTCCATCGTCCAACACCATATCGATAACACTTTGGTCTTGATCCATAAAATTTTGAGGTGAGGTTTTTACAGGGTAGTTCACCATTGCTTTCCCCAACCCACATCACTTTGCCGCACAACCTCCCAATTGCTGAGTCGTACGTTGCCACCCTCTCGGCGCGTTGAGCCGGAAGTGGGTTGAGAGGGTAATCCTATTTAGATTTTAAAATAATAAAAATTAAATAAGAAAGTATCATCATTTATTTAATATTTGTAACCTATTGGTTTTGTGAATCCATTTTGAAGCTGATTTAATTAAATGTAAGGAGACTAAAGGTTGATTCTCACTAGTGCAGTAGCGGTATTTTATCGCTTTACTTTTCCGCCGCCGAAAAACCGCTCATCAGTTCATATTAACGCAGTATATTATCTAGAAAGTGCATAATAAGAAAGATGTAAAGATTTCCGCATTTCGCTAGACATAAAATGCCGACAATTTGATCGTTGTATACTGTACGGTTATGATGGAAAATAAAAGTTTCTGTTTTACGAATGATTTTATGCTATCGATAACCGAACAACCGGCCGTGTTGAAATCTGCCGTAAAATTGTGGAGCATCGCTATTGGTCGAAAAGCAGAACGGTCAGGTACCGCGGCGGTTAAAGTCGAAGCTGCTTCGACTCCAACCATCACGGAAAAACGGCGCCTCAAACCGCTCTCTGATTGCGTTGAATGACGTCAAAAAACTTTTGATTTTCCGCGCTAATGAGAACCAACCTTAAATGCCACAAAGATGATGTCACAGCCGCAACACATGTGGCCAACGAGAAAGACAGGCCTCCGCGCGAAAAAATCACGTGACTTTACTGGTCTTAAAAGGAAACCGTTGTGATTATTTCTATTATCGACCATTTACTGTGTTTATTTCCGTTTATCAACTGGACTAAAGACTTTTTTAAAAAGAGACTAAAGACTGTCTGTGTAAACTAGTACCAAGTTCATCTTTGGGGATCGTCTGCATTGAAAATTGTATCAGGTATATCTATCTCTCATTGTCGGTATTCAACACTTATAAATAGAAATCTTATTTTCAAGAATACAATAAATTTCCACTTTTTGTTCAAGAAATGCTTTTATTTCAACAATTAAATTAAGAAGACGTTCTAATACTTTGCCTTTGCTAAGCCATCTCGCTTCTGTATAAGTCAAAAACATGGCCGTATACTTGAATCCTGCTTCAGACATGTTAAGTAGAATTCTTTTTTGTCGTTATAAATAAGTATTTTTATCCAAAAATAACTTTAATAAATTTGTAAATTATTGAAAACAACTATTCAACAGATAATACACACAATTCAGTCATTAATATCAATTTACAAGCATAATATATCGTTGCGTCGTCATCGTATGTACACATTTCAGTATGAATGCAAATGATGCAAACAGAGTCCGCACGAGCCTTTTCTCGCACAGCCTCGGAGGGTGCCGACTGTTGTTGATAGATCAAAGGTTTTTGTGCTAAGTCTGGACATATTAAAAACATTTAGTGCAAGATCACACGGGTGGTTTTTCGACCGAGCTGTTATTTCGCCACCAACGGCTGTTTGACCTCTTACAATTTGCAGTGTACACACAAGCAGCTATTCTGCCGTCACCTTTTCACAATCAAAATGGATTTTGTCGAGAAGGCTACTGTATGTGCATTATTATTGAGAAGAAGGAAAAAGCGTAGAAGTAGATTATGGATTCTCTTCTTTCTTCCTTTTCGACAGAACTCCATTCTGATATAACACACTCACAAACTTCATTCCAAAATTTTTCTTTTAAATTTTTATCACTATATTCTGGTAATTTCATATTAAATAGAGCAGGTCTTTTTTTCTACTTCTATAATTAATTTCTCGCTATCAAAATAGTCCGCCATTTTATTATTTTAGAAATAAACAAAGAAATGAAGTAACAGACCGCAGATGTTTAACCGCTCGTGTGCACGTTTAAACTCGTTCCTACAGGTTTTATTTTTCAAGGCGGCAACTGCGCCGCCTACAAAATAGAGCATGTTGCGTTTTTAAAACCGCTGCGGGAAAACGACCGCCCGTGTGCCCATGCAGACTGTAATCTATGTGATAAATAAAAATGGTTTAAAAACCGTCACGGCTAACCAGTCGAAAAACCGCTCACTTGCGCTTAGACTACATTTTTTAGTTATTATTTATTTTTTATAATTTTGTAAATTACAGTTCTCGTTCAGTAGATAGAAACGCTATATAATCATTTTATTTAGACTACATTTTTTAGTTATTATTTATTTTTTATAATTTTGTAAATTACAGTTCTCATTCAGTAGATAAAATGATTATATAGCGTTTCTATCTAACTGCTTTTTAATAATAATCCTTTAAATAACAGCATCAGAATGCAGTTGATTATCAACACAAAAATTTATTTATTTTTATTTTTTTATTGGAACAGAATACAAGAAGTTTTTTTTTTTTTTGAAAAAACTTCTTGTATTCTGTTCTAAAATGCTGATGATGGTTAAACGATAACCGAAAACGTTCCAATAAAAAAAAAATTTTTTTGTGTTGATAATCAACTGCATTCTGGTGCTGTTATTTAAAGGATTAGAAACGCTATTTTAGTATATTTTCAATAAACTCAAACTAATAAAAAGATGGAAATAAAATTATTACTTATTTTAAAATTATTTTCATATGATTAAGAAAAGTTAAAAAATGATATTTTTAAATTAATTTTTTGGAAATCTTGCCATGGGCACATAACAGACCAACTGCAGGCGCACTTGTGCCCCCGGCGCGGGGTTGGCCACCACTGCTATAATTCATCATCACCATCATTTCTTATTTTATCCACTGCTGGATATATGCCTCCTTCTTCTGTTTCCAGATGTATGTATCTTATGCAATCTGCATCCTCTGGGAACCAATTTTATTTTTCTCATATCATCTCTCCATCATTTGTATTGCCTGCCAGGATATCTTTTCTCTTGCTTGGTTGCCAGTCCGTAATCATCTTTGTGTATTGGTTATTGGTGTATCTTGCTTTGTGGCTTGCCCAAAACCACTTATTACTTCTAACTGTTACTAATATGTCTTTTACTTTAGTTTTATTTCTTATCCATATGATGGTCTTGCAGTCCCTCCTGATGAATCCTAACATGTATCTTTCCATACTACTTTGGGTTGTTAGTTTCTGTTCCATTTTCTTTGTGAGGTTCATGTTTCATAGCCATATGTCATTACTAATAGTATTCACATGTTGAAGATTTTTCTTATGAGGCATATATGAGCCATTCACAAGCCAAATCGATTAACTTCACTTTTTGAATGATATATGAGTCATTCACAAGCCAAATCGATTAACTCAACTTTTTGAACTTTTTTAAATTTTAGTGTCAAAACACTCGATTGGCTATTAACTATTTATATTAAAAATAAATTTCCTTAATAGTTAGGCTTAACACTACTAAACGACAAAAGTTATATTAAGAATAAATTTCCTTAATAATTAGGCTTAACACTACTAAATGACAAAAGTTTTTTTGGCCATCGAATAATAAATAATTTATTTCAGAAGCCAATTTGATTAACTCCATATTCTAATGTAAATCGCGCCAATAATTCAAACGTTTATAAGTGTCGTATTATGCCTGACATTTTTTGAATTTACCCTTCAAAGTTAGAATTATATAAATTGGAAGGATCAGTTGAGGGATGTGAGGAAAGGTGAGATATCGCCTATACAAAAGTTTTGGCTAATCAGTTTTTATTGAATAAATTTTTTGGTTTTAGTCAAGATCTTTCTTTAATCATCTAGGATACGACAATAATAATGTATTGTAATGAATTGAGTTAAGTAATTTTTTAATACAATGGTATTAGATAATAACGGCACGCTGTTCATTTTGTCATAAAAAATAATTACAGTAATCGGTTATTGTTATGTGGATATTAATAGAATAACGCCTTTGTAAAATAAATAATTTTTTATATTATTAAAGTATATTATTTATCAAAGTAAAAGATGATTAAATTCAAAAATAAGATGGACCATATGGAGACTACTATGACCAAACTCGATGGCTGCGACTAAAAGTTGGTTTCCACTAGCACTAAACCGCGGCGGAAAATACGCCAGTGACGAAAGCAGCGGGGTTTTTTTTGCATATTTTACGCCCTCTTTCCAATCAGGGAGATTACTAAGGGGCGGGGCTAGTCCACGGGCTGCACCCACATCCGTGGAGGGGGGCCGGATGGTGAAGGACGGGGATCACCGGCCGGGCCCAGTACCCCGAAAAATCCGGGACCAGACCAGGATCCTCCTGCGTAGCACGTCAACAGCATACCACTCGGCCATTCGGCCGCCTAGCAGCGGGGTTTTGACTTCATATCCGCGGCGTAAAAACTGCTACCGTCCAGTGTCTGGAACAGGGGTCGGCAATTATTTTCTGCTGCGGGCCGGATATACCATCTCCAGGATGAAGCGGGCCGTATAAAAATTGAAGTGCTTAACGGTGAATTTAACCTTACGACGTCGTAATTATGTAATGAAATTATTAACGACAACGTTAGGTAATGTATTAATAATTAATAAAAACTACTTTGACATAAAATGACAAGTTCAAGCAAGATTGATTCTTGCACATACATATTCCTCTCACCATCACACGGGCAAGAATAATGGTTGAATCTATTTATCTGCTAGTTCTTCTCAATCACGCTATCTTATTTAGCCACTTATGTGATTCACAAAGAATATATTCGTGTATCAATATTATTTTTAAAATATACTTTTGTGTTATTTTCTTAATTTTTGTTTGCATGCAAAGAGTTCAAAAGCATCCGTAAAAACTATTTTTTTATCAGAAATTCATCCTGTACGAATTAATAAATTCAGATAATTTTCTTTGAAAACAAGTATTTTATCAAACTGCTTGATTGCTAACAATCTAAACATCAGAATGTTACAAAATATTAGGTACCTACGTAATTAATTCTGTAAAAACAAATTTACAATTTAATATGAATGGTGAAATTTAAATATGTTCATGGTTAATTATATCATCAAAATTTGAAGTAACTCAGTAGTATACGTGTACACTAGCGAGAGTATTCATTATTTTACACTACAGAAAATCCATTATTTTACTTTTTCTTTTCGGGTAGAAGTTTACAAATGTGTCTTGAAATCGTAGTGTGTTCTAGTTTATGCGGCGGGCCGTATAAAATGCCTTCGCGGGCCGGATCCGGCCCGGGGCCGCCTTTTGCCCACCCCTGGTCTAGAATCTAGATGAATTCAATTCCGCAACGGTAAAATTCGTCGAGATATCCACCAATGAAATCCATGCATTTTGTGTTGGCAAGCTTGACAATCAAGATGGTAAGATTCTCTGTCACTAAATCTCATCTCTTTAATCAAAATTGCATAGAAACATTGTTCATATGTCTTCTTATAAATATTTTCGATCCAACATTTTCCCTTCCTCGATTTTGTTTTAGTTTCCTCATTTACTGCTGCTATCATCATCATTTGGTAAACAGTGAGTGCCTTTCGTTGCTCAGCTTCCATTTTATTTTACATGAAATGAATCGTAAGAATATTGGGGAAAGCGAAGTTTACCGCGACTATGGGATTCCGCAAGCGGAAATGCGGAATTTTATCTGCGACGGTTTTTGACCGTTCTGCTTTCCGCGGCGGATAGTGGGCTTCGTTTTCGCAATGCTCTGACATTGTCTAGCAATCAAACTTTTTAACATTTGAAACGTATACTGCATTAACTTATTTTTAAAAATATTTTGAAGATTGAATTCGATTGTATTTTTTATTTTCACTTGCCAAATCGATTAACTCCATCAGTCTCACAAAAATTGTAATAGAAATAACGATTATGCTAAGGATATACTATTTTAATCATTTTATATGTCGTTAGATAAAAGCTATATCTGTAATAATACATTCTACAATGTTTATTCGAATTTATATTTTAGAAGGAATTTTAAAAAATAATGTATTATTTTATAATTTTTCTCTACTTTTTATATTTTGAAGATTGAATTCGATTGTATTTTTTATTTTCACTTGCCAAATCGATTAACTCAATCAGTCTCATAAAAATTGTAATAGAAATAACGATTATGCTAAGGATATACTATCTTAATCATTTTATATGTCGTTAGATAAAAGCTATATCTGTAATAATACATTCTAATGTTTATTCGAATTTATATTTTAGAGGGAATTTTAAAAAATAATGTATTATTTTATAATTTTTCTCTACTTTTTGTGGAGTTAATCGATTTGGGAAGTGAGCGGCTCAATTATTTCAATAAATGGTATTTATATTGAGAATGATTAGCCACTAGTCTAGCGTAAATATTTTTTAATTCGGTATTTATTATGCATGTAAAGAAGCGGTTCCCAAAGTTTTGTCTAAATGGGCCAAACTGTAAATTCCAAAATATTTGGTGGGCTAAAAAAAAGTATTATGGAAAAATATCTTCAAATCGATAAAAAGTTAGACCCAAGGAAAGATTTATACTAATTTTTTAATAATAAAAATTTGAATAAATTAATTCTTAAATGAAACTTTATCGCAAAAAATTTCTATAAAATGTGCGCTATATGCTTTTGAAGTGTTTAATAGTAAAATTATGTTTTAGTTAGTTCCAAAAATTTTTAGGATCAAAATTAGTAAAATTTAAAATTTTTAAGGCCAAATCTAAAAATTTCGAATATTCATTTTTATGAATCGACAGAGTATTTTTAATTCATATGCTTAACTGTTCGAAAAATAAATACTAACATATTTGGAGGTACATTTGTTGTAGAATGCAAGATATTCCTGATTCCAAGGTTTTTTTGCATTTTTAGGCCCCTTTCCGATCGAATATTACTAAGGAGCGAGGCCAGTTCCAACCATGGACTACACCTGCGCCCGTGGGAGGCCGGATGATGGACGGGGATTGCCGGGCCCGAACCCCGAAAAAATTTTTCAGATGCCGGACCCGGATCCTCCTGCTTGCCATGCCAACGCCATTCGGGGGTTCATTTTACCATTCGGTCATCTATACCCAGTTTGAAAGTTAAAAACTATATATAATAAAGCACAGATGCAATTTTGTATTTTTTGCATTTTTAGGCCCCTTTCCGATCGAATATTACTAAGGAGCGAGGCCAGTTCCAACTATGGACTACACCTGCACCCATGGGAGGCCGGATGATGGACGGGGATTGCCGAGCCGGGCCCGAACCCCGAAAAAATTTTTCAGGAGATGCCGGACCCGGATCCTCCTGCTTGCCATGCCAACGCGTTACCATTCGGTCATCTATACCCAGTTTGAAAGCTTTTTTTCTTTTACGTAAAACTGGAATATATTTTTAAGTTGAAGAGGAAGTGGTTTTCAAATTTGTGACGTCACGGTCAAGGAACTTAATATGACGTATCATATATATATTTTGCAAGAGAAAGGATTAAATAACTTTACACATCTATAATACCAGATGGAAAATATATTCAGATTCTTTTTAATTCTGATATTAATATAAATAATGCATTTATTGAAATTTTATTGCTTTCTTAGTCAAAAATATTATTTTTGTTTATGGATTAATTTTTTATATTTATTATTGATATATGTTATGATGCATTAATTGTTTAGTGTAATTATTAAAAATTTTTAAATATTTTTTTTTTTAATAATTTTATTTCAATGTATCATGTCTAAAATTACAAATTAATTATAAGAAATGGAATTTAATTTTTTGTCATCAATAATGTAAATAGTATAACAATGTTTATTTTTCTCATCATTATTAACTATTTGCAATTTTCTTCCAGTGTTTATTTATTTGGAAAAGAAAAGGGATCATTTTTCTTCTGAAACCATATTTGGATATCTTTTTATATTTTCAGTTGATTGACAAAATAGTCAAATAATTTTTTTTTTCTTGGAAGTTGGATGATTTTAAATACTTTGATATCCAGTAAAAACTCATAAAATTTTAATAAAAATAATTAATTTTTATGTAATTTTATGATTTTTTTCTTTTTTACACCTTTTTTAAAAATAAAAATAATTAATTTTTAAAATTAATTTTCAAATTAATAAAATTTTTAATTATGCATAAATTTGCATAAAAAAATTTCAGTTTACTAGATGAAATTCTTCTGTAATCTTCATGAAATCTTTAGGCTATAAAATCTTTTATGTGATATAATCAATAGAGAATTATCTATGTTTTGGAATTAGTTTAATAATAATATAAAGCTATAAATCCTAAATATTTTGTATATATATCTAAATTAGGACATAATTTGTTCTTAATATTCTCTGTTCAGTTATCTTGCATTTTATACTTTGATAAAATTTCATATGCATTTGAAAATAAATAAATAGTTTAAATATTTCTCTAATTTTTATATTTATTATGTTTTTGTTTCATATATATACAGGAAACAAAAACAGATACCTAAGATATATATATATATTCTTCTAAGAATCTTTTAAAATTGTGTAACAACACTTATACATTGTTCCAATGACTAAATAAGTTATTGTCAAGTATTTAAATAAGATATTTTAGTACTATTATATTGAATATGATGCAATATGATGGTGGGCTCAAACATATAAGATTTGAGATGTTCTAATCTATATTTGGAGATATATTAATATCAACTTTTATGTATTTGAGTTAATCTCTGATATTGATGACATTATTATTAATTTGATAGATGAATATTTTTGTGAATGAATAGAAAATTGTTGTTTGTTATATATATGTATATATATTAATATCATTCTATTATACTTATGTATGTTCATTGTATTGTTTTTTAATGCTAGCATAAATAATAAAACGTTTTGACTATATAGATTGTAAAATTTATTTTCAGTATTCTAGTGCTGGTGATGATTCCGTTTCTGAAGCAATTACTGATCTTGTACGTGGAACGTAAGTATTACTTTTAGAAACTTAAAATTAATATTAATTATTTTCATATATTGAGTTTCACAGTTCTCACTATTTTTTAAAGGTGTTTATGAGGATATATTTTTTTAAACTATATATGTGTAATGTATATATTATTTTCAAATATATCACTTTACTCATTTTCTCACTCATGATGGATTATATATTAACTAATGTTAATTAGTTAATATATAATCCATCATGAGTTAATATATTAGTTAATATAATGTTAATTAGTTAATACATAATATGTTAATAGCTCATATATACACAATTATAATTTATGATATAAATGTAAATTATATTATAGCATTAATATATTTAATATATTCAGTATAATTATATAATAATAATTTTCTTCAATCCTTTTTATATAGATTATGCCCAGCAATCAAAGCGGTTTTAGAACATGGTATGAAAAGATCGTCTATATTGAATGGACCTTGTCATCCTTGGCTGTTTATAGAAGAGGTAACTTAAGCAATATATATTTTTGTAATATGCTATTGTAATTTATTTTGCTGATAAACTGAACTTTATTATTGATCATTCTTAGATTATTTTATAAATTTTAAATACTTTGGTAAGCATAGAATATTTTAAATTTATTCTTAGAACAGTTTTAAAAATTGTCCAAACACCATAGATTGAAACTGTAAAGTAAACATTAAATAAACGAATGAATATATAAATAAATATTAAACAAAAATAGATGATAAATAATAATGAACAAATTTTACAGGGTAAAATAAAAATTTATAATACTTAAATTCTTAACATGATCATATAGAAATGATTTTTATAGGATTCAGAAATAACTCTCTAATTTTGTAATTGAAAGTTGATTCAGTTCAGTGGGTGATAGCTTCATAGAAAGTTTAGTGCTGCTTTTTTATTCTTTATACTAATTTTATAAATAATAATTTATCTTTTAATTTGAGCATTGATATTATAATGTTATATTTAAATTAATATATTTATTTAGGTTGCTAATAAAGAAGTTGAGAAAGATTTCAATTCTGTATATTCACGATTAGTTTTGTGCAAAACTTTCAGGTAATATTTTATTAAATTAGTATCAAAATTAAATTGTACTTATTTCTAAAATTAGATCTTCAATAATTTTACTATTAAATTTTTTAATAATTTTTAAATTTTTAACTATTCAATAATTTTCAATTATTACAAAATATCATTTTATAAATTTTTTACCAAGTAACTGAAGCTAAAATTTTATAACTCCATTAATATTGAATGTTTTATAATGTGAAAACTTGATATAAAGCTTAATTGTATATAAAAATGATTTAACGACTATTTTTATAAAAAATGAAATTTGAACAAAATTATAAATAAATATAAGAATTTTGTTGAATTCTCATGCTTCATTTTACAAATCTGATTTTTTAAATTAATAATTGTCAAACAATTAGTCTTGTAATTTAGAAGAATTATAAAAAATATAATGTGAGCAACAAAGTTGACTTTCCTTAACTATCTTTATATTGTTACTCAAACTTATATTTTTATAAAGAAAATTGATATCTGTTGTAGGCTAATATAATTGATAATTAAATTAGCTTACAAACTTTCAAAACATTAATAATTTTACTAAATTAAAAAAAATCAGATAAATAAACATTAATTAATCAAAGTTATTAATAAATGAATATGAATTAATGTTTTTAAATACTTTGTAAATAGATTCTTAAAGATATGATAAAAAATTTATTATATATTTCAAAGATTTTAGAAATGTGCGATTGTATACTTATATTTAACCCTTAATTAAAATATTTAATTTTATATAAATAGTGGAAATATTCCCATTTCCTTTCACTTTTTAAATAAATAAACGTATTTCTGCTACTTAGTGCTTGATTTATTTTCTACTATTTATATTGAAGATAGCAGTTTTATGTATGTCTTATTTCAAATCATGTAAAATTTTAGAAGGACATGCATTTCTCTTTTCAGTGTATTAAAGTTGCTAATTGTTATCTCAGTTGTTGATTTTGTAAATTGTAACAATCTATACACAGCACAAATATTGGATAATCTCTCTTAAAAATTATAAGAATGTATGGGCCTAGCTAGTATCTACAGCAAAAGTGCTATAAAATTAATGTAAAGTAGCCAAAAGAATCACTTGCAAATAATAAAATACATTTACAATATTAACTTTAAGTATGTAGGTGTCGGAGTCGGATCTTGCAAATTTTAGGGAGTCGAAGTTGGATTTTTTTTTTTAAAGGTTTGCAGAGTCGGATCATTTGTTATCCGATTCTGCAACCCTGGAAAAAGGGAACCCTGGAAAAAGGGTTTGAGCCAATATCTCTATGTAGGTGTCGGAGTCGGATCTTGCAAATTTTAGGGAGTCGAAGTTGGATTTTTTTTTAAAGGTTTGCAGAGTCGGATCATTTGTTATCCGACTCTGCAACCCTGGAAAAAGGGACAAAACAGATAATGGCTGAGATATTGTAATGATGAAGGCATCAAAAATATCTTGCTGTTTTTTGTCAATGAACAAAGAGAATTTCATAACTGAATGTCAGTGTTATGCTTATTTTATAAACAACTCAACGGATACATTCTACGTTAGTGCAGCATCCATCCAGACTAATATCAAAACAAAATTATCAGTATATATTTGATATGATTATTTTTTGAAGCATAAATTACAAAAGTCTTGTTATTTGTGCTTTATGAAATTTCATATTTCAGAATAGACTAAACTGATCTAATTAGACTTTTTGACTGCTCTAGTAACTAATGTTAGAACAAATATAATAAGAATATATCATAATATTTTATTTTTTAAAATAAAACAAGCAGTCTGGAAAGAATTAATTACATACTTCCTAAATATATCTGCTATTTTGGAATAATAATAATTAAAAGTAAAGAGTTGTGAGGAATAAGGTTCAAACTTTATAGCTGATCTATATAAAAGCTCAACTACTTATCTATCAAAAATAAGGAAGAATAAAAATTCTTTAATAATTATTTGATCATTGTTTAATCAAAATATTGCTTTTTTGGCTTCACTGTCACTACAACCTAGGTCTTAAAACACTTCCAAATAAGATAGGCACAAACACAAAACCAGTTAAAATGGCAAAAACGACTGAAAAAACAAATTCTCTTCCGATCTGTCAAAATTTTATTGTTAAGAATGTAATTCTGGTTTTTAATATTATATCTAAGAGAAATAAACACTTGCTTTACAAGATCTTACTTTGTGTGTGCGCTCCAGAAAAAAATACATATGAACTTTTATTATATAATAATGTTATTAAGTTTTAAAATTTTTGATTAAATCATAATTTTAATTACAAATAATCTCTAATAAAAACAATATTTTAACTGTTTTTAATCATATTAAATCAACTAAAATTACATTTTAATGAGTTCATATTTTCTTTCAATCCACTTAAACAATACAGGTATCCTCCTATAATATGGTAGATAGATTCCTAAAAAACATCGTACTGTGTGAAACCATGTTATATGAGACCTGGAGCCAATGCAAAAAGGAGAGTTATGTTCCAAAATCAATTAAAAACAAATAACTTTCTTTAATTTCACATAAGAAATTTAATTTTTATTAAGAATATTAATAACACAAAACATAAAGAAAGAAAAAATATATGCGTAAAATCCTAAAAAACAATAAGCTTATACATAAAACAAAAGAATTGATGAACAAAAGGAAAGAAAAAAGTATACAGCCTATATAACATTGATTTAATAATTATATCTTCCTTACCACTGTTTGATTAAAACAAGAATGTTTTTTTCTTTAACAATATCAACATCACGGTTTCTGAACTTTTCACATTTTTTTTTTTTAACAATATCAACTTCACTTTCTGAACTTTTTTCTACATTTAAAATTTGTGTATCTTCTGCTCTCTTTACAAAATCTGTAATCTAATCCACTATAAAACGATTGTTCTTTAACATATACCCAAAAAAATTTATAAATAAAAAAGTTTTTATTCTGTTTCACATTCCTCTATTGAAGAATAAAAACTTATTTTTTATCCAAGAACTTAACATTTGGAATACAGAATACTCAATTGTCACCAATTAACTCAATTTCAAATCGAAATCAAAAATAGACTGCATATTATTCTTCTTGTGGAAATTACATTAATGTTTAATTTTAATCTCTCATAGCAAACTAGCAAAGTTGCATTTATGACTAATTTTAGCAAAATATTTCTCAATGATTGCGTTTTGTGTGTATTGTGTATCCCTAGTATGGATTTACAAAAATTAATGAAAATGTTTTGTATTGTTGGAGAGTAAACATTATTTTCTAAATGTATTAAGAACTGTATTGTAGAAGTACCATGATATATGAGGGTTTCCACAATTTAAAATCATGTTAGAGCAAAACTATGTTGTAGGAAGCAGTATTAGAGGAGGGATATCTGTACTTCATTAAAATTATAATGTTTAAAACATTATATTATATAAACTTACCATTACAGTGATTTACTCCAAAAATCCATTTAATAAAGCATTTTTAAATCGTTTATAATGATGATTAAGAATTTCTATTCATCATATCAATCTATAATCCAGAAAAACAAGAACTTCAATTATATTTATAAAATATAATACAAAATATTTTTTAATATAATTTTTTAAAAAGTTACAAATAAAAAAAAATCATGATTAAAAAATTATTTAACTGCATTAATAATCACATATTTCAAATTGTTTATGAATTAAATTTCAAATATTACAACATTCTCTATATACATTGCATATTATTAAACTAAGTAAAATCTCTCTTAGAAATCAAACCTAATTTTAAACTTTATGCAACAATTACAACAGTTAAATTCTACCATTCAGAAATTTAGAATATAGGACTTTAGAAATAATTTCTTTAATTATTCCTGAATTCTAAATATAAGGCAAATTTAAGCATATAACAATATAACTTATGTAAGGGTTCAAGAAACAGCACAATCGAGCAATCCAAAATAAAATACTGAAAAAACTTTATTTTTTAGGAATGTTTTTGGCTTACAATCGCCTTCTTTAACTCTAACCATTAAATACAGTTTTTCGTTCTCCTGGTTTAATTAATGGTTAGAGTTGAAAAGGGTCATTGTAAGCTGAAAACATTCCTAAAAAATAAAGATTTTTCAGTATTTTATTTTTGGACTGCTCAATTGTGCTGTTTCTTGAACCCTTACATAAGTTAATGCCTAGGAGGACAGTATAAGTTGAGACTGTATAACAATATAAATAAACAAATAATTGCTGAACTATGCAATTAATAACTATTGAATAAACTAAAATTAATTATAATTTTAATTGTAACTATTATCATCTAATATTCAATATTTTTTTGTAATATTAACTAATTATTTGAAAAAATTCATCATTGATCTGTGATCAAATTTGAAAATTTTATAATAGTCCAAAATCATTTTATCAAGACATAAAATGACAAGGTGCTTTTCAGATATTGATATATTAATTTATTATAACATTTTTGTGCTAAGTCAACATTTAAATTATTTGGATATGATTAAGTTGATAGATGATTTCTGAATTAAAAGATTTTCTGGGAAAATAATTAGTCAGATAGTGATATTACATTATCATCTCAGAGGTCCATAATTCAATCCTTTGTTGAAATATTTTTTTTTAATCTGTAAATAGTTAAAATATATAATTAAAATTTCCCTATTCAGAGCTCTCTGCAGCTCTAACTAATAAGCAGAATTACACGAAAATTTGTGAATATGCTATTCAAGGGACAGGGAAAAGGATACTGAGGGAAAAAATTTAGTTCCAAAATCTGCCAAATATGGCACTGTTCAACAGGAAATACAATGGAAATAGCATAAAAATAAATAACTAAGAAAATATAAAATGAAATTTTTAATTTTTATATTTAACCTTTGCAAAAATTGAGAGAGATTGAAATGCCCTATTTAAATTTTTTTTTATTTTAAAAATAAAAAGGAAATAAGACAACTAAGAGAATAGAGAAAATTTGTATAAATCAGTTTTTTCACATAATTTGTAATATATGTGATTAAATAGTTATAAATGCAAGTATTGCAAGATGTTCTTTAAAATTATTGTAAAAAAAATGTGTCTCACTCTGCCTGATCATGCTTTAAATATTCTAAGACAACTGGATCCTTTCTTATTAAGGCTGAAAGGGGAAGGAAGCTTGTCTCACTTTAAAAAACAGAGGAAGTTGCTACTGCTATAATAGACTGATCCATGTATGATGCAGCTGGATTAAGCAGCACATAAGAATTAGCAAGGTAATTTGATGTTCCCTCTTCCACTGTGAGGAAAAATGGAATAGAAGGTGCCTTTCCAAGGATTATTATGCAGTGAGATGAAGCCCATTTTTATCTTGATGGAACAGACAATATTCAAAACTGTCAAATATGGACTTCAAAATCCCCATATGTTATTCTTAGGAGAAACTGTTGGCACTTTAATTTACTCATATTTATTTTGTTTTTTGCTATATCTTTTAAAGCAATGGAATCAGGACTCAAAAAAACACCAAATGAAATTGAGTGGACAAGTAAATTCTCCTGCAATTCCCAAAAATCACTATCTGGTGATTTTACATCAAATTTCATCATTGGGCAGGGCCGCTGAGAGGGAGTGACATCCGTGACTTTTGTCATGGCCCGGCATCGGAAAGGGCCCGACTGTCGTGCCTGAAGTGTCACATAACGTGTCCGATAGTTCGTAGGCTGCCGACAGAGCACCTAAAGCAGTCATACCAAAATAAACTATTTTATATATAACATAGTATGTAGCCTAATGTATGGAATTTTGAATTTATTGTTCACCTTTTTTTTTTAAATGCTTAATATTTTATATGGATTTTTTTATTAAACCAAAGTGATATGCTTTTTTAAGTAGGGCCCAGACCACAGACTTGTCATGGGCCCGAAAATTTCTCTCAGTGGCCCTGTCCTTGGGCCAAACTTTTTTGAGGAATTATAACTAGCAGGTGCAATAATCTATTCTATTACAGCACAAAGGTATATTCACATGTTATGTAACTTCATAATTCTGCAATACAGCAAAGAGGATGCTTGGATGAGACAATTTTCATGCAAGATAAAGCTCTAATTTATATTGAACAATCAGTGCAGCAGCTTTCATGAGATCATCTCCCTGAAGAAAGAGTAATTAATTGTTGTTTCTCTCTGGCATGACCACCATGATTACCTGATCTTATATCATGTAATTTTTGGCTATGATTTCACCTCAAGGCCAATGTCTATTGAGGAATATGGCTATTTGAAAGGACAACATAATGCAGCATGTGCAGAATACTTCTCCAGATATATTGCATTCCACAGTCAAACAGTGTGTGTATTGAATACGATTTCTGAACCAAAACAATAGCTATTACATCAAAGCTCAATTTCAACATCAATGACATTTTCAAACATTGTGAATAAATGACAAATGAGTTTAAAAAAATAGAAAATTTGAAAAATAAAATAAAAATTTTAAATTTCATTTTAGATTTGTCTTAAGTTATTTCTTTTTTTTTGTGCTTTTTCTATGTATTTCTTATTTCACATCATCATATTTTCTCTTACCAGCAGATTTTTGAAACTAAAATATTTTTATGAAATACTTCTCCCCATCTCTTGAATAGTTTATACATAAATTTTGATATCATTCCATTTATTAGTTAGAGCTATAGAGGGCTCTGAATAAGGAAATTTATAATTGTAACAACAACAGTTATATATTACTGATACAGATACTGTTTGTCTACCACAAGAATAGCTCCCGCCAGGATGTCTAGTTAGTGGTGGTCGATATAGCAACAAGACCTGTCCATTTTGAATGGTGGTCAAGCGTGTGAGGATTCATATTTATTTTCATTTGTAAAATATAAATATTAGCATATAATTAATATACGAAACATTTTCTTTCATTTGATGAATCGATTTAAGTAATTACAAAAAAAAATGATAATAATAAAAACATTGCTAACACGCCATCAAGGCGTTCAGTAAGCCAAAATGTAAACCTTTCTTCTGGCTTCCCCTGTCGAAAATGGAGCGAGTCTTGTTTCCACCGCAACAGACATGCATAGACTTCTTGGCGGGAGCTATTCTTGTGATAGACAAACAGTATTACACTGGTATATGTACTGATGTAGATAATTATAGTTCCTGGTTTACAGGTTCTAATTTAACAAATTCCTGGGTTTACAAGATTTTCTTCAAATATGAATAAACAAAAAAAAAAGTCAAAGATAAAAGCATTAATTACAATAAATAAATGCTAAACATTCATAAAAAAAGGCATTTCAAACCAGGCAATTCAAAAAAGGCAGCTATACAATTAGTATAACTGGGTTTGAAGCAAAAACTCTTGTCTACTATGAAATCAGAAAAATCAAAATGGCACTGAGAAGAAGTAGCATATTATAATCTGAATAATTATATTTTTTCTCTTCATTTTCAATCAACAAGAAACAAATATTTATTGAATAGTCTTGTCAATAATCAAAGAGCTATAGTAAGTTTCATTTTCTTGATTTGGATTGCTTTTAGTTTATGATGGAAAGTAATTTGAGTTTGGAACATGGAAAATTAAATCATTGTCAAGGAAGAGAAATTATTTACAATGTTCATGAATATTTTAAAAATGAAACTTCATATAATAATGCATCATATATTAAAAACCTGGTAATATTTATATCTACAATATATTTGTAATTTAAATAATAAAAAAAAAAATCAACGAAAATGATTCAATAAAATTAAAATATTATTTTAAAATTATTATTAAATGGAATAAACATTTGAGTAAAAGTACATTAATCAATTTTAAAAAATAATTCTTTTAATTACAATACAAACATTTAAAAAAGGTAGTCTGAACAAAATAGTATGATAAATGACTGATTAATGAATAAATATATCACATGATAGTAGAGGCTATATTATGATTCCCTTCTTTAGCTTCTATGATTTTGGAAAAATCTGCTATATTTCTGGACAAATTATAATAAAATTTTCTTCTAAACAGTTTTCAAAATGACCCTGAATTCTATGAATTATCTTTGTTTTATTAGATAATTAATATCTATAAACTGATCAGCCATTCTATTTTGTTTGGACTTTCTATTAATTGAGCCTCTCAGAACGCAAACTATTAACTCCAATTTTTTATAAATTTCTCAATTTTAGTATCCAAACCTAAGTCTGTACTAATCAAATACTTTGGTACTAAAATTGAGAAATTAAAAAAAAAAAGAAATTAATTATCTGGGCTTCTGAGAGGCTCAATTGCAAATAAACATCATTAGAATAGAAAGAACTAAGCAATATTTCAACCTTCATTGAAATTTATTTAAAGACTATGATATCATATGTGACAACTTTTCGAGGATAAAAACTCCTAATATGCATACTATATATAAATAACTTCCATTCCCAGATTTTTTTCGAAAGTGGCAATTCTTCTGTATTAAACTTATCTATTTATCTATCAATAATAATGAAGAATATAAATTCTTTAAAATTTATATTTCATTAAAACAAATCTAGAAATTATATAACTAATGGAATTGTAATAAATTTTTAGAATTGCTGACGAATTTTAATTATTCTAAATTAATTCGCCCACATGCTTTAAATATGAAAGTCAAATTTGTTTAAAATATGCACATAAATCAATATAAATTTAAATTAATTATAGTGGGTCCTCATTTAATTTCCTTCACTATTATGTCACTAGCAAAAACTAAATTAATTAAAAAATTTTAAAGCAGTGAAATGGAATAAAACCTGTTATATTTCCTTTCATAATAGAGAAAAAATGAGATGAAAACCTGTAATTTTAGAAAACAAGGTAACTATATTTTATATGAGCCCTAATTCAAGTATATATTATCATTTATCATTTATGAACAATATATTAAACTATACAGCATATAATATATTTGACTGGATTGACTGTGTGCAAATGCTTTGGCTTTCAATTCAGAGAACCTGGGATTGAATTAGGAACCTATCTTAGGAAAATTTATATGTTAGGTCAATGAAATTTTTGATTTCAGTTAATGTTACAATTTTTAGGAACCTAACTCTGACATCAAATGACAATCCACTGTAGTTCAGTTTCTGACATTCTGATTATAGCTGTTCATTCAATCTTTATCCTTAGATTTTTTTTATATTTTATATTGTTATATAATTTAATAATTCAAATCATCAGTTGTTGCTACTAATAAATGAATTGTATGACTTAGAAATTTACTTATTACATTATAGAAAATGTATAAAGCAATAGCAATGTTACTTTATATTTTACCAGATTATAAAATTTATATTATAGACAACAAGAACAGTAGTGACTTCTTGATTTATCAATTATAGAAAGACTTCCTTTATACAGGTAATTCTAGATTTACAAGTTCCTGGATTAACGAGTTTTTTCAAATTCACACTTATCCATTAATCTTATCTAAAAATTTATCACAATAATCTATGAAAAATTGCAGTAAGTACTTATTACAGAAAAATATAAATTAGTGCATTTTTTTTATTTATGATTATCATTTAATAGAGTGCAGCATTAAATTTCCATTGTTTATAAAGTAATTGCTATTATTTGAGAGAAAACAATGTTTTTTGAAGTTAAAACAATAGTAGTAATATTTTTATAAATATCAATTATAAATTAAAATTGCATTTTATATATAAAATTTGAAATGAGAAACATTAAAATACACTCATTGACAAAAAATATCATATACCAAGAAGGAGTTGTCAGAACTGAATAAAACTTTGCATATGTGATTGTAATGTTAATGTAAATAAGTGATACAATATCAGAGCAAAAGGATACTTTATTACAAACAACTGAACATATGAAAGGAGCTCTAGTACCCTATTGGGCCACCTCCAGACTGGATACAAGATATGATGTGGGCAGTACAGAGAATACAGGACCTGTATGGTATCCTGTGGCATATCTGTCCACAGTTGCAGTAACTGGATCTTTATAGCATATAAACTCATAGGTTGTCAAAGTTGGTGTCCCAGATGGTCCCACACATTTTATTGATGATAAATCTGATGACTGGACAGACCAAGGAAATGTGACAATCTGGTGAAGACATGCCTGTGACACCCTTGCTGTATATGGCCAAGCATTTCCTACTGGTAAATGCCCAAATGGAGCTCTGCAATGAGAGGCAACAGATGTGGCTGCAGGATGTCCTGAACATATTGCCATGCTGTCATTATCCCTTGGATCAATACTAGGGGTGACCAGCTGTCATATGCAATGGCTCCTCAGACAGCCACATCAGCTGTGGAGTCAATGTGTTGCATGATAGCAAGACAGGATTATGGTACTGACCAAAGGGCCTTCAGACATGAATGGAGTTCAGAAAAGTGGCCCCTCACATTTCACCTCCCACATTTCGTCTCTAACACGTTTTGCTCCAGTACATGTCACTCCTGACACATTTTGCCCCCTGTAGTGGCCCCTCACATTTTGCCTCCTATGTTTCGTTCCCAACACTTTTTGCCCCAGGACATTTCGCTCCCCTGTAGATAATGAATAGACTACAAAATGTAAATAATACACCAAGTATTTAATGATTCTAATTTATTTTGTTTTAATATAATAAATGCACATTATTATTGTTTAAAACTCGAAGCTGTATGCCTCAAGGTAATCAATCAGATTATGTTTTTGAAAATCTTTGGCTATTCTCTTGATATGCATTAATTCATACTGCATTTTAAATTAGGAGATAAACTAAAAACCGAACTTTTATTGGCTACAGACAACACAAATCAGAGCTCCTGCATCTTTAATTTTATTTTAAGGTCTTATAAACCAGTTCAGATTTTTTTTGTTTTGTTTTAGCAAGTGAAGCTCCATTCTCATGATATTTTATAAATTCAAAAATTTATAAAAAATTAAAATAAAAATTATTGAATAGAAGAAAAAACATAACAATAAATAAATTTTATTAAAAATATAACAGCAGCTTAATAAATTTCTGTCATTTTTCAACTAATTAAATAATTAAGTTAATTAAAATTTGCATAATACAGTGGATTCCCATTTTTACGAACCTCCAATTTACAAACTATTTAGTTGGTTGCAAAATGTCTCCATTGTTAATTAATGCCATTCCCATTTACAAACTTTTTTGGGGGTTCGTATGAGTTCGTAAAATCAAGAGCATAACTAAATGCTTCCAAGGAGAAAAATTTTATTATTATTCAAATTTCAATAGTGTAGTAGAGGCATAACTAAATGCTTCCAAGGAGAAAAATTTTATTATTATTCAAATTTCAATAGTGTAGGAGATCGGAAAATCCCCCCTTTTCCTTTTGTCGCAAATTCGAATTGATATCAAATGACACAATTGATATAAATTTTAATGACGCAGTTCAATTTGAAAACAGGATATATCAAATTGCTTGATTATTTTACTAGACAATAAATCTTGGAAGGTTTATTCAAGAATCAATTCAAAGTCTAAATGGATGACACCTGAGATATCTGATGATTGTGTAAGAGAGAATAGCAACCATCCCCAGGAGAGAAAGGTGAGGAGAGGTCAGCCAAATAAAAGAGCTAGAGAGACCGAGGTACATACTTTTCACAAAGTCAACCTTTCCAAATGGTTTTAGAGGCTTTTGTTCTAAGTACTGATTCTGGCTGATTTGATGTGCATCCTCTCCTGTTCAAGTTATCTGTCGGAAATTCTCCTGAATCGTCTTCAATTATAGAAAGATTTCCAAGGAAGTTAATAGAAATCCTCTTCCATCAAATTCATCCATTGTGCTGTGTTTGTAACCATCGATATCTGGACTAAAGACTGTTAATTGATAGACTAAAGACTGTTTATTGTGCCATCGATATCCATGATAGGAAGTCATCAGATTTGCAGGTATCTCTCTCCAATTTTGTGTCGGGAAATGAGATTGTATTTTTAATTCTCTCATGTTTATTTATATGTTAAAATAAAGAAGCTATTGAATTTTATTCAATGTTGCTCTCCGCCTCTATTACTCGAGTCGTCAGCCTCATTCGTCGTCCTTGCTCACGCATTTAACGTGGACCGGGTTTTTAGGCCATTTGCCTGTCAATTCTGCTTTTCCGTCCGTCCAGAATTCCACAATAGCAATAAAATAAATTGTTTTTTTATTATTATTATTCAAATTTCAATCGCAATAAAATAAATCATATAAAATTTTAAGGACATGCATTTCTCTTTTCAGTGTATTAAAGTTGCTAATTGTTATATCAGTTGTTGTTAACATGTTCTCTTTTTTCAGTGCATTAAAGTTGCTAATTGTGTTATCTCAGTTGTTGATATTGTAAATTGTAACAACCTATACACAGCCCAAATTTGAAATTGTAACAACCTATATATAGCCCAAATTTTGGATATCTATCTCTTAAAAATTGTAAAAAGTAGGGCCAAAGTGCTATAAAATTAATATAAAGTAGCCAGAAGACTTACCTGTAATAATAAAATATTAAAGTTAACTATGCAGGAGTTGGAGTCAGATCTTACAAATTTTTGGGAGTCAGAGTCGGATTTTTTTTAAAATGTGGAGTTGGGAGAGTCGGATTTTTTTGAAAAGGTGGAGTCAGAGTCGGAGTTGGATTATTTACTATCCGACTCTGCAACACTGCTACCCGGGGAGAACTTTTGAAGCCTTTTCCTTCCATATGCCTCCCCCATTCTCACACGGACCCCCAACCACTGGATTTTTGGTGCTTGCTGCACACTTCTTTTTCCACCTTCTTGATACATTCAATTCCTTTGGATCTCTTCGAATCAGCTCCCTCCAAGATACTTTAATTCATATTAGAATTTTACTCATTCTTACCCCTTGACAATGGACTTCAACTTTGTAATTATGATGTTCTTCACCCACAAGGATCATCTATCACCTACCTAATAGTGATTTGTGTTTCGTAGATCCATCAACCTTCTTCAGTTCTCAAAACTGTAAATAGTGCTACGTGAATTCATCAGCTCATCAACTCTTGATGACTAACTACAAGACTCAAAACGGCTCCATTACTTTTGTTCCTGGCCATCGGCTCTTAATAGGTTCTCCCAAAAATCCTATCCAGTAAACGGACTCTCGATCAACATTGGATATCAAACAAAAATCTTCAATTGTTTTCCAAACAAAATGTTTTGAACTCTATAAGTGGAATGTCAGAGTTTTCACCGGCTCACCTATTTCTCGTCCATCTAAATTTTATTTTTGTTTGTTTTTGTTTTTATTTTTATTTTATTTTTTAATTATTTTTTCTCTGTTTTCCTCCTGACCAGGGTCAGGTTTTGTAATTTTGTTTAATTTCTGATGCAGGTGCTTGGGAACCAAGGTCACGGATTATGTACCTAGTTATTTAGAAATTATATTTAAAGTAATTTTGACATAACTAAATGCTTCCAAGGAGAAAGATTTTTTTTTTATTATTATTATTCAAATTTCAATCGCAATAAAATAAATCATATAAAATTTTAAGGACATGCATTTCTCTTTTCAGTGTATTAAAGTTGCTAATTGTTATATCAGTTGTTGTTAACATGTTCTCTTTTTTCAGTGCATTAAAATTGCTAATTGTTATCTCAGTTGTTGATTTTGTAAATTGTAAAAACCTATACACAGTCCAAATTTGGATAATCTCTCTTAAAAATTGTAAGAAAGTATGGGCCAAAGTGCAGTAAAAGTTGTTGATTTTATAAATTGTAACAACCTATACACAGCCCAAATTTTGGATAATATCTCTAAAAATTGCAAGAAAATATGGGCTTACCTAGTATCTACAACCAAAGTGCTATAAAATTAATGTAAAGTCTCAGTTGTTGATTTGTAAATTGTAACAATCTATACACAGCACAAATATTGGATAATCTCTCTTAAAAATTATAAGAATGTATGGGCCTAGCTAGTATCTACAGCAAAAGTGCTATAAAATTAATGTAAAGTAGCCAGAAGAATCACTTGCAAATAATAAAATACTTAGTTGGAGTCAGATTTTTTTTAAAAGGTGGAGTCGGGAGTCGGAGTCGGATTTTTTTGAACAGTGGAGTCGGGAGTCGGATCATTTACTGTCTGACTCTGCAACGCTGTATAAACCATAGGATCATACATTTAAATTTAAATGTATGATCCTATTGATCCATTGCTCCCTCGCAAAATACACTTTCTCGCAGTGATTGACTTGATGGAAAAGGCTGCTGTTTGTGCTTTAGTACTGAGGCAAGAAAATGGCATAGACAGAAAAGATCTGCATTCATTATTAAACCAATGGATGTTAAATAGACAATTCTACAATTTTTTCAATGATTTGTGTTTGTGCCCTAAAAGTTTTTTTGAATATTTTAGAATGTCAAAAAATTCATTTGATGAATTATTATACATGATATGTTTTGATATCACATACAAAAGCACAAATATGAGAAATAATATACAAATAAATGACTAAAACAGAAATAATGATACCTAAACGAATGAGAGAAAGCTATTGAAGTGGTGGTTAAACCATCCGTTCACATGCTCATGTGTTTATACTTGTTCTATTCTGAAGGGCGGCTATCATGCTGCCTTGAAAATAGAGTATGTTGTGGTTTTAAAACTGCCACGGTTTTTTGGCCGCTCATCTGCTCGCTCTCATTGAAATCTATGTGATACATAAAAGCGGCTAAATTCCCGCCATGATTAAGCTGCTGAAAAACCATCTGTGTGCACTAACCTTAAATCATTGATATTTAAAAATAAACACCAATGCTATTTTCAATATAACAGATCTTTATTTTGCCAGGCATCAAAAACTTCTGATTCAGCAATATTAGTTTATAGAAATAAATATTGTCCATTTTTATAGGATTTTAAGGAGTAATATCTTAGTGTTTCTTCTTTGTTATTAAAGATTGACTGATTGATTCAGTTTTTTGTCAGACAGTAATATTTAAATGTTCATAAAAAGAATTTGTAAAACAAATTTAGTTTTAGCATTATTGTTGACCAATAGCAATATGTAAATACTGTTGTTTATATCATCAATAACAAAATGAAACACTAATATTATTTATCATTATATTTATCAAAATATCTGTATAATAATAAGGCTTGAAATATTTTGATATCTTTTATTTTTATAGTTATAGGCAATTTTGGAAGAATTAATAATTAAAAAACTGTTTAATTATTTTCCTTTCATAAATCAAATGCTTAAAGATTGTATTCTATATATCACTAGGAGGAATTTGAATCAATGTTATTTTTGACTAATAATTTGATGATTTTGAATGTATACATTTGATCAGTACTGATGCAGATATTAGGTTTGAATAGGCATTTATATTAATATTTATTGATAGTTTATCATTTCATTATGAATTTAATGATTAGTTATATTTCATATTTTCTTTAAAACCTATACAAACTATCAATGAATATTAATATAAAGGCCTATTCAAACCTAATATCTGCATCAGTACTGATCTAAATTCTTTGCAACAATATTTCTTTAATGAGAGGACATTTGAGGGATACATGGATGAATCACTAAAGAAATAAAATAAATTTTTCTTCTAAATTTATTTTTTAAATGTCCTAGAATCGAATATTGAAATCTATATTGATATTTTAACTTAATATATTTACAAGAAATACTTAGTATACATTTGATAAAATTTTCTATAATATTTAGAAGTATTGAGTCTTTTATCATTTATGAGAAAAAATTTTCTTGAAAATATTTGTTTTTGTAATTTTTGATGACAAATTCTGCAAGTTGATTCCTAAATTTTCTATAGAGATGCAATAGAATTTTCACTAACAATATAATATCAGAAAAAAAATAAAGTAGTTTATTATGCTGATATATAATAGATATTGTGTGTATACTTAAATACAAATATATAATTACCTGAGTTAATGCACGCCAGTCCATATTAGCACTTCCAATATAAAAATGCTGATTATCTATTATCCAAAATTTTGTATGGAGAACTCCACTTCCAAGAAGTTTTGTAAAATTCAAATTCCTTACTGTGGCAGCACCTAAAATTTTTTTTAAATTTTATTGCAATATAAATACAATAAAATCTTGCTAATTTGAAATATAATTAATTTTTATATGAAGCTGCATTCTAGCCCAACAGAGGTCTAAATTTTGCATTGTTTTGTGAATGCATCTTTAAAAATTATTTTTTCATTTAAATTTTACATATATTTTATTTATTACTATTATAAAATTAATTAATATATATATGATAAGTAATTTAAAATGCTTATATACTTGTGTATAAGCCAAAGATTTTTCCCAGAAAAAATCTTTGAAGAAAAGGATAGGCTTATACATTGGTCAATGAAAAATCACAAAATTTTCTGTAAAATCGAAAATTTGCTGACTCAGTCACACTGCGTTCCTATGATGACTTTATTCCTACGGATTATTGATTCATTCCATCATATTTATTCCTAAGGGTTATTGATTCTTTTGATTTTTTTTGTTAAAATAATGTGGATATGTATGATTGTATATAAATTATTAAGTTGTTCGGAAAGTAAGTTTGTTTCTTCCCATGAGTGTCGTTAGTTGTATTTTTAACCAGCCAACTTTATTCTAAACCATATTGTTATTATATATAAACAATTATTTTAACTAACTGCTATTAATAATAAATTTGAAAATCACAGCACTAAACTGCAGTTAAAAATTAATAACTAAAACTTTTAATTTTGTATTCTGTTCTTAATGCTGAAGATGGTTGTGTAGCAAACGAAAATGTTTCATTAAAAGTTTTAGTCATTAATTTTCAACTGCAGTTTAGTGCTGTTATTTACAAATTTGTCATTATATATTTTGAGAGCTGACATTTCAAGATTTATTTATAAAAAATATTTTTTTGATTCCGTGCAGTTGTTTTTTTTGTATTGTATCAAAAATGGAAAATAAAAAAAGAGCATTTTCAGTATATTTTGCTTATTTATTATCGAAAAGGTAAGAATGCTGTTCAAGCAAGAAAAAAGTTATGCTTGACTGACAATTTTGATATTAAAGATGCAGTTGAAGCTGATGAAGACAAAACAAAGGTATTGGTTGAAGCAAACTGATGAATAAGAACACGAGAAATTGTTACGAAATTCAATTTGTTGATTTCAACTATTCATAACCATTTGAAATGACTTGCTTCATTTTAAAGCTTGATTTTAGTTTTCTTTCATTTTACTGCTTTCTACTTATAACTTACTTAGGCAAATTTATAGGACTTTACGCAGTCAAAATATCAAAAAAAAACTTTTTATTGCTAATGCTTTCGGTGTAATCACACCCTCATCAGGCAATTCACACTACCTATCATTTCAGATTAAGATTCTGTTTACATATTACTATGGCAACAACAACTTAATAGAATGCAATGAAAAGGACACTCTACAAAATAAAGAAAGGAAAGGAGTTTATAAGATACTGTTTAAAGACATGCGAAATAATGAAGAAAGAGCATATATAGGCGTAACATCAAGAAATATAGGGAAAAAAATTGAAGAGCATAAAAAAGATATACAACATGCTAAACTAACAACAGCGTTATCAATAGTATTGATATCAAATGGAATGAAGTGAAACAAATTAAACCAATTCCGATAAATACACAACCAGTAATAACTGAAGCAATAAAGATACTAAAATGAGCAGGGAAAGAAAATCCAGTCAACAATAAAATAAACTGGGAGCCATCCACAGCATGGAAGTACGCTTTAGCTAAATTTTAATAAATGAAGAAATATTATTTGAAAGTTAAAGAAACTGAATGTTCAACAAGTAATGTTACATGTGAGCAGCATGTGTTATGACTGTAAAGTATTTAGATTATTCATGAATGTGTGTTATGTTTAGTTTATTCATTTATATTTGCTGTAACTTCTGCTAAAGTTGGAATTATTATTATTATTATGTATTTTAAAAAATTTTAAATTGTTCTTAAAATTTAAATGTAAATTGGAACATTCTTAGCAAATACATTCTATTAAGTTGTAGTTGTCATAGTAATATGTAAACAGAATCTTAATCTGAAATGATAGGTAGTGTGAATTGCCTGATGAGGGTGTGATTACACTGAAAGCATTAGCAATAAATAAAAGTTTTTTTTATATTTTAACTGCGTAAAGTGCTATAAATTTGCCTAAGTAAGTTAGAGCTTGATATTTGGGTTCCACACATTTTCAAAGAAAGAGATTTGCTCCATTGCATTAACATCTGTGTTTTGCTCATCAAACATGAAGAAAATGATTAATTTCTGAAATGAATCATAACTGATGAGGAAAAATGGAATGTTTTACAACAATATTGAACACAAGTAATCATGGAGCAGTAGAGGTGAGCTGGCTCAAAACACTTCAAAAGCAAATATTCATCAAAAAAGTGATGCTCTTTGTTTGGTAGGATTACAAAGGAATTTTTTTTTTGCTTCTACCAGACAATTCCACAATTAATTTGGAAATGTACTGCCACCAATTGGACAAATGGAGTGATTCCATCAAACAAGAGAGGCCAGAATTGATTAACAGAAAAGGCATAGTGTTTCATTATGATAATGCTAGACCTCATAAAAGTTTGATGACTTGCCAGAAGCTGTTACAGTTTGGATGGGATGTGCTACCACACCCACCATATTCACCAGATATGGCACTTTCCAATTATCACTTGTTCCAGTCTTTATAGAATTCTTTAGATGGCAAAACATTTAGTTCAAATGAGGATGTCAAAAATCACTTGGTTCAGTTTTTGCAAACAAAGATCAGAAATTTTATGAGCATAGAATCATGCTACTACCAGAAAGATGGCAAAATGTATTGAACCAAAATGGTCAATATATACCAGTAATTAAATAAACTTTTTATATACAGGAATATCTCAATCGCGGTTAATGTTGCCACGAAAAATACCGCAATAATCGAATCCGCGAGTTTAAAAATTCAAAAAGTTTATATACAGGAATACCTCGATTATCGCAGTTATTGTTGCCATGAAAAATACTGCAATAATAAATTCCACGATAATCAGAAATAATGCATGTAAAATGGGTGATCATTGCCAAGGATTTTTCAAATATGTTAATGTTGCCACGAAAAATACTGCAATAATCGAATCCACGATAATTGGGATAAATGATGCTGTGAAATGGGTGATCACTGCCAAGGATTTTTCAAATCTATTAATTAAATTTTATATACAAGGTACAAAAACATGTTAAAAGTGCGAATCTTCTAAGCTGATCACTCTACATTTCTTCTTGATAGCTGTTGACTTGATATCATCCTTGCTTCTTTTAGAATTCATTGTAGGGGTAAATAAGAAAAGAAATAAATATTCACATGCAGTGCCAACTCTAGAGGTCCTGGCACCTGATGCAGCTTTCTTGATATTGTTGCTCAGCAATGTACAGTATTGCTGAGTAACAATATTGAGAAAATGATAATTTTGACGCCCCGATGCTGTGCATCATCTGCTTACTGGGTTAAGCTGGTCCTGTCCACATGTACTTTAGGTAAAAGCGGACAGTTACTGATGAGTGGTGAGCAAGTGCCGTTGGATAAAAACGAAGTGCTAAAGAGAGTTACCTGGAGAACAAATGTAATTCTGGTTGCTTATATAGTGGGCTATATCTCAAAGCCGCATTAATTCGAATTTTTAGAGCAATAATTGAATTTTGGTATCAAATTATAAACCGCGATAAATTGAGAATCACAATAATCGAAACAGCGATAATTGAGGTATTCCTGTACTATAAAAAAATTGTTGTTCATTTTCATGAAAAAAACGAAATTACATTCAAAACAACCCTATAATATTTCTATAGATATTTAAATATTGGATATTGCACAGATACAATTGAAAATATATGAAGTGATCCAGTTGTATCCTCTTTGCATTAATAGGGCATCTTGTGGTAAAGGCTAGACAAGATATATTTATTTCTAAAAATGCCTATTTCTTCTTAATTATACTAATAAAAATATGCAAATACAGTGGTACCTCGGTATACATCCACTTTGCAATAAGTCCAACTGGTATATGTCCTGTTTGGATGCAAATATTTTGTTTGGTATATGACCTTTGTTTGGTATATGACCTTTGTTTGGAATACGACCGACTCGTATGCTAGAACGTGTCTGTTGTATGTTCTCTGAACTTGAGTCAGTTGTGTGTTCCCTTAAAAAACACATCCCTTATATAAAAATTATAACAAGTCGTAATAGCATTGTCTGGTCATTCCAGACTATGCCATATTTCCAAAACATCTTGAGGAGAAGGCAAAAGTATTGGATAAATTTTTAGTAAAAGTCAAACCTGGTGAGTCTCAACGAGGTCCAAGTAAGGAAAAGAGGATAAAAACCTGAATTTTAGAATCCTGAAGTTTTTATTGGAAGTGGATTTTCTTTCCAAACAATAACATCTTCTCCTCGACCTCCCTTCTCAGCACCATCCTAGTAGGCACTCGACTCTTCTCAGCAAGGTAGTGAAATTAAATTTTCATTTATTTCATCTACTGTATACAATGTGTACTGTTACTATATGTATACAATATGTGTGTGTACTATATGTACTGTTTGTATAACTCCATCAATGTATATGTCAATAACAATAGGATTTTTTTTCATTGGAACAGATTAATCATTTTCCCTTTATTTCTTATGGAAAAAATTCATTTGGTATACGTTCTGTTTGGTATAAGTCCAAGGATCTGGAACGAATTAAGGATGTATACTGATGTACCACTGTATATGCAAATGTTCATATTTAAATAAATTCAAAAATATTAATTTATTGAATACTTCAATAATAAAATCAATTAATATTAAATGAAAACATTGTATAGCAATCTCAGATGTTTCTGATTGGCAATCTGCATTTTTAATTAGTTCTGATCATTTAAAAAATACAGGATGATGATTTCTAAGCTAATTTGGGATATCAGATTTATACTTCTTGACAATTGTATGTGCACTGATTAACAACCCATTCTTGAGAAATTAGAAAAATTTCTGTTGAATGTTTTGATTCTGATTTTATCTTTCAAATTCATTAAATATAATCACACTTTAATGCACTATTAGCAGTAGAGACATCTTAACTTAAAACTCTTTTAATTATAACAAACGTTTTCGACTAATTACAGTCCTCTTCAGGTTAATACACACTCTTACCAAAACATAAACATACTATAACAGTCTTTCGTTCTAAGAACATTCCTTGTTCTAAACTATTTTAAAAA
>AYEL01089447.1:0-14696 GCA_000484575.1 Olivierus martensii | reverse complement strand
TTTTTTGAGAATTGGGAATGATAAAAAATGTTAATATTTTTCTGATATTTTCTGCTGAACAAACATTTCAATAAAATCATATTGTAGAAAAATGCAACTGGATACAACATGATTGTATCCTGTTCTCCATTCAGCTTTTTTGTTGCATTGCATTACATCATGATGTTTCAATGTTTTAAGTCTGGCATTTCATCTAAAGTGGCCTTATTTATTTCAATATTGAACAGGATTTGGAAAATTTTTTAAATTATAAAAGAAATTATCAATTTACTTCAATGAATATCATATTATTCTAACACTTAAGTTAGGGGTTGACTTATACATGGGTTTCACATTTTTACCCATTTTCAAACTCTGAAATCAAGGATAATACATGGATTGGCTTATACATGAATATATATAGTAAAAAAAAAATATTTCAAATTTTCATGATTTTGGAATTATATAGCTCTGAGATGGTATGTGAACTAGACAAAAAATTGCAGGAGTTGGAAGTAATATACAATATGAACAATTATAAACAAATTTATATGACTTCCAGATTTTTTAATATAGGTGCTTCTTGAGTTACAAATATTTTAATTATGAACTTTCATACTTGAAAACATATAATTTCATTTTCAAATTTCAGAAAATTTCAAAAACTCAACAATTTTAAACATTATTATAAATAAGATACTTTAGCAACAAATATAATATGGACTGTTTATTTTGAAAGTGGTGTAAGTCCATTTTTTTAAAACAACGAGATATTACATAAATAAAAAGTTTACACTAAATTAATGTAATATTTCAGGTTTTAAAAAAAATGGACTTACACCATTTTCAAAATAAACGGTCCATATATAGCTACATAGTTATTTAACATTAATGAAATATTTCAATAAAGTAGAGTCCCTCTAATCCAACACATATGGACCAGGGATTGTCAGATTTCAGAGATTTGTTGGATTATTGGATATTCAATGAAAAAATGGAATTATACAAATGAATACGCTCAGTTTATTAAGACTTTCCTGTCACTGCTTTTGCTATTCAAATCTTCCACAAACTCCTCAATTTTATTCTGATTTTTTTTTTTCACTTTTTTCGATTTGTGGCATTATGTAAAGATAAACAACAAACACTGATATAGCAAAAAACACTATTTTTACAGTAAACAGTGTAATGAGCTTAAAAATTAGTCTGACTATAATACATGCATAACAATCGAATAATGACTGACTATTTGTTTACATCATGGTTTACATCAATCTCTCTCTCTCTCTTGAACATCATAAGTTGTGACATGAAAATTTCATGTGGACAGTACGGTGGTTCTCAGTGTCAGACTACAGAGACTCAACTGTATGGTATAGTTGATACTAACAGACTCCTTAATTTATAATTGGAATTTTTTATTCAAATTTATAAAATAAATTTTTAATTGATTCAATTATGAAATTTATTACAATATATATTATATTTAATAGTTTCAATATTTTTGGGATGTCATGTAACAATAGTTTATAGAATTACAAACTTTCCAAGTTACAAACAAAATTTAAGTATAAATTAAATTCATAGTTCAAGAACACTCTATACAGTAAGCTCTCATTTAATGCAGTACTCACACAATGCAGTTTACAAATTTTATTTTCAAAGACAGTGATGAAAATTAAAAATGCTTTTTATTCCATCTGTAGTAAATTAATGGGTTATGTGTAATGAAATGCAAGTACAATTTTTAATTTTTATAATTTCATATTGTTTTTTATGTTTTCTTAAGTTATATGAATTATCTGATTTAAATAAAAAATTTTCTTATTACATATTTTTATTTTGTTTTTGTAATTAAAAACAAAAAAGGCTTCATAACCTAACCCCCCCTTTTCGTATGTAATGTGTCTCATATAACACGAAGTTTCTGTGAAACCAGTTAACAGCATTAAACGAGGGATTACAGTATATTAAAATATTAGTTTATTATATTACTTTCATATAAATTAGATATATATTTTCAATATATAAATCAATACAATAAAAAAACTTTGTAATATTTTAAATTTCCTATACCATATTTTCTCACATTAATGATTAAAAATTTTATGTATAATTTTTATGTAAATATATAGAATGCAAAACTAAATTGAAAGATGAAATAAAACAATAAAATTTTTTTAAAATCACTTAAAATATTTCTAAACTATGTTTAGTACAACTTAGTTAATATTACATATGAATTATTGTAGAATCTTATGTCAAGTATAGAAATAACTACAATTTACATAACTAAACTGTATGCATGATTCTAGTTTTTTAATGTAAATATATTTGAAAAATATAATGTGACTTATAGAAGGATAATGAAATTTTCCCAATCTTTTTCTCAAAAATCAGGATTCATATTGTAATTCATGAATTTATATTAATATTTAATAAAGATAAGCACTTGTCAGTCCAAATTTGGAAATCCTGGTTTAACTTGCTATCATATCCTTAATAAAATTAAATGTATTGATATATACAGTGGATTCTGCTTAATTGGGATACGTTGGGACTAAGCCATTTTGACCCAGTTAAGCAGCTGCCAATTAAACGAAGTAATAATAAATTTTAAAATAAAATATGTAATTCGTGGGTACATAAATAAATAGGTAAAAAAAATAATAGGTACCTAATTATTTTAATGCTTTATTAAAATAGGTACTTAATTATTAGTTTTTTACTGATCTTCTTTGACTTTGTCTTCAACACTGGCCGCTGATATTCACACCTTGCCCGTTAACTATAGAAAACCATTGTTTAATCTTTCTTCGACTTCTGGATCCTTTCCATCATGTTTTCTTTTCGATGTTCCTGAAATTTCTTTCTGTAATGCCGACTCCTTACGCAGTTGATATTCTTTTTGTAGGAGACACATCTATGGTAGATTTTGGTTTATTTCAGCGAGTCTACGATAGCTTGTATTAAATGGCTGGCTTTTAATTTTATACAGCCAAGCAATTTTACTTGAGTGTAAAATCCTTTCTTGACATCTTGGCAAAGATTAGTGTATGTATGTGTAGCCATACTTTCAAAAAATCCCTAAAATATATCAAAAATTGAAAATTCCTTTTCTGCTACTGTTCCAATTAAGTGAAAAGTTGTCTCAATTAAGTGTTTAAATTTTGTATTAGTTTATTAGTTTGGTTTTTGTTCTTTGAGATTTTTCCCAATTACGCAGCTGTCCCAATTAACCAGTCTCCCAATTAAGCGGAATCCACTGTATATATAACTAGATTTGACACAACAATACAATTGCAATTAGTTTACAATATTTTCTACAACAGTACAAATCTACATTTATTGCATATACATACAACTGTATATATTTTATACAATATACAAAATATAAAAGGAGCATTATTGTACAAATGTACAACTAAATCTAAAACTAATTGCATTATAAAAATTAAATATGGTTTACGGAAAATTCGCCCCCTACATTTCGCCTCTGACAATTCGCCCAGAGAACGTTTCGCCCCGGATCATTTCGCCCCCCTGTAGATAATGAATAGGCTACAAAATTGCAAATAATACACCACGCTTTTAATGATTCTAATTTATTCTTTTCGCCCCCAGCACATTTCGCCCCCTGTAGATAATGAATAGGATACAAAACTGCAAATATAGTCAACTCTCGATATCTGGAATTACTTCCTCTAATGCAGCCCCTACAGTAGATGTCAAAACCTTTCTGTCATAGACTGTACATTGATGCATAATTACTTTTTAAGAAGGTATTGAAAAGTTCAGCCCAATTCCATCAAGAGACAGAATAAACAAGAAAAGAAAACAGGGATGCCTCAAAATGGGTACACCTCACCAATCTATAATTTCAACAATATAATTTCATAATGATAGTTACAACAATGCTATAACAGGTTATTAAAACTATTTATAATGTTTTTATCAATAGTTAAATGTTAATAATAAATTTAACGTATAGAATAATAGCTATCATATGATATAGACTGTATATCTGTTTTGTATCATGATAGTTATAACATATCACCTATATTGTAAGTAGATTATATATACAGCATATAACATTTTAATTTTACCATAATAATTACATATATATATATATGAAAGTACATATAGCTTTTATAATATAAATAATTCCAGATTTTATGAGTTAATACATTTATGAAGCATATTTGTAAAACAAAAACTCAAAGCAGGAATTTATTTACCATAGACATAATATTAAAAAAAGAAATTATATTGTCAACAATTATTTGACTATAATGACAATAAATTAAATTCAATAAAACAAGTTTTTGAATAACAATGATTTATTTATAGAATAAAAATAAGGATGCAATAAACAATGATATTAAATAAAATTAATATCATTGTTTATTATGTCCTTATTTTATTCTATTAAACGCTAAGAGTATCTACAAGCCAGTTGATTTATCTATCTAAAATAATGAAAGTATAGGCTTTTAAAATCAAACAATTATTATAATAATGAAATTAATTATTATACAAATGTTAAAAGAATTTTTTATTCATGATCATCATTGATAGATGAGTAGATGAGCTTTTTTAAAGGTGAATTACTGGCTTAGTCACAATCCTGGAATGAGTTATTTACATAGGCATCCAATGAAACCATGCCATCCAGAATATGTGCTGCTCCTAGTCTACCATCTTGATTACAATTCCTATTGTGTACATACTAATACAGTACTGTGTAGCTATGTATATAGTTTGAAATATCATATTTATAAAAAATAAAAAACATACAGCATTATTAAGCAGTAGAACAGTTTTTAATAAATGTAGTCTAAAATATTTTTGACTAAAAACTTAGTCAACATCAGCGGAATTATATAGATTCATAGAAAGTTATAAAAATACAAAAAAATAGAATAACTAACACACTCACACCTACACACACAAACAAACAAACATACAAAAACATTAATAATGTCGGCTCAAGAGCTTTTGGCGCCTGGAGCGAAAAGTTTTGCTGTGCTCCTCAATTGTCAGCTTTGAAAAATAAATAAATTCATAAAAATATCTCACTTTAAAATAGAATAAATTAATAGAATGAGTAAATAATTTTAATAGTATTGCACATGATAAATAGCATAAGGCAAGTATAATAAGCTTATATACTTATTAATGCAGGACATATCAAAGAAATAATAAATGTTAAACGTCTATAAATAATTTTATAAAATTAAAGAAAAATGTAGAGCATTGCTTGTATATGGGCTTTATACAAATTTTTTCATTCATAACTCATTTTATTCAGAGGACTTGTCACTATCTAATAATATCAATTATTTCATTGGATGGCTAAAAGAGTAAAGAGAAAAAAACCAAGCACTAAGCAAAAATAAACCTTTATTTCACAAAGGAATGTTTTCGACAATTCTCCACTGGTCTTCATCAGCTAATGTCAACCCTTATACAGAGAGCCAGGAGATTTCTAAAGGTTTTGAACTGTTGGGGTTTATGATTGTAATTTTTATTTTTATCATTTTTATTATGTATTTATTATTATTTTACGTTTCTGACAAATAATTTGTTTTATGTAACCTTTTTCTGTAAGTAAACGAAACAGATGCTCTGTAGTGCAGAGCAATAATTTAGCTCGTGTCACTGACCATCCGTGTTCTCTGATCTATGTAAACAAACCTGAGAAATCTCCCAGCTCTCTGTATAGGGGTTGACATTAACTGACGATGACCAATGGAAAATGGTCAAAAACGTTCCTTTGTGAAATAAAGGTTTATTTCTGCTTAGTGCTTGGTTTTTTTCTCTTTACTCTTATTAGTTGCAGAATGTCTATGGCTTTAGGATGGCTAAAATTTCATATAAAATATTGTTTTTTTGTCGATCTGATATACAAAATGAAAAGTTATGAAACAGTAAAAAAGTGACCATATTGTTAGAAAGAGAATTAAAAATGCAATAAATATTGAAAATTTCAAAAGATTTCAATGAAAACTAAGCACGATTTCACAATTTTAATTTTCATGTTTTTTTTTGCATTTTAATTAGGCTCAATTCTCTATGGATAAATGAGAAAATAATCTTTCATCCAAATTCTGACAATTTGACTAATTATTCAGTTTAATTTAATATACTAATTTTAGATCATTTCTATCAATATTGTTTGATGGCAATGGTGTGACAGTAAAATTTAAATCCATCTTATTTTTACAAAATGCATATTTAACAAAATTCTTAGCAGGGTAAAGTAATTTATTGATAGATACATTTTTCAATCCTCTCAGTAGTCCTACATCAGCTACATAATACAGTGAAAACTGACTTCACGACCACCTGTATAAGAAGTCCACCTGACGAGATGTCCACAATTTTATGGGAACCAAATTTTTTCCCATAGAAATAATGCTATTTGACTCTCCATAAAACAACCACCTCCCTAACATGACCATGACCATCATTTTTATAGACCAAACATAAAGTGAAACCGTCTATGACGACCATAATTTTTTAACATCACTTCTAATTGACTATCTTTATTGTATTAAATTAAAAAAAACTACTTGCTTACAATCACTAAATAAGTAAGTAAATCTCAGCACCAATAGCAAGTATAATAATTTTAATGTGGTATAATGTTTTCGAGCCAGATTAGGCTCCTCTTCAGTACCATACATTAGCTAAACATAGTTTAACAGAACATTCCAGATTATTTATTTTATTACTTATTATTTTATTTACTTATTATCTATCTTTATTGTCTACATTAGTACCATTTTCTTTTAAACTTAAATTTCAGCTAAACCAAACCACTACAATTGAAAAAATTTCACCAAGCGAATTTTTCCCCATCATTCATACTACGATAATGATATAGAGAATTATTTTAGTGATATAGAGCACTAAAATAATGAAATCATGGCATCATTTCTACTTTAATGCGATATCTTTTTATATACACATTCCTTAGATTTCTATCTATGGTATGGTAAATAAATTTTGTATTAAAAATGTTAAAAATCATAACTCTAAGGCCTATGGTGAAGTGATATAGGGAAAACAGGGAAAGTGAAAACATGTATGTTGGGTTTTTGAACAAATGATAAACCAGCCACCAGATCTGGATGTTTCTGTTCTATGCAAGCATATTAATCGAATGTAGTCTCATACATGTGTGATGCTATCACTGCACTTCAGATGTTGAAACATGGCTAAACAGAAAGTTAATGCCTTGAATTTAGAACAATGAATAAAAATGATTGAAGACAGTAAGAAAGCTCTTTCTCAGCAAGCATTACCAGAAAAATTTAAGATGGAGAAACACAGATCCACAAAATATTGCCTCAAAAAGAAATTCCAGCTAAATGGAGGAACAATGGAAATTGCAACCTTAAGTGAATGATATCGTGCAAGAAACATGTTGAAGAATTAAAAAAACTGGCATCAACAATAGAAAATAATGAAAAATTGCTGTCTTAATTAAATGACGTCGAACACTGCTTTGATGTAGAAATTATGAAAAATAAACATGAGATGTGACAAAGCACTATTGATGTTTTTCCATACGAATTAAATATGTTGGGTTTTTGAACAAATGATAAACTGTATTATAAATTGTAACAAAAACATATGTTTTGTTCTTATTAAAGTATAATCATTTTGTTTCATTTAAATATGCTGTATTATAATTAACTTGAATAAATCAACCACCTGTATATACAACCAGTTTTGATTGGAATGGGAGGTGGTTGTCTTATACAGGTTCTACTGTATATAGGGCCATACTATCTGCTATGTAGTTGATATAGTTCACTGAGAATTTTGTTAATTTAAATGTGATGTAATCTTAAGTATAGTTAATTACAGTAGCATTTTTATTACAGTTTCATGAATTATTATAAATCATCACCATAATACAGGGTGGCATGTATTGTATCTACAAATTGCAGTTGGCAACCCTGACCAAATGCATGTAAGAATGCTGTGCATGTGTACATTGCCGAATAGGAAAGAATTAAGCAATTAGTATGCCATGGAGCAGTGGTCTGTGCAGACGCAAATTGTGGCAGTGGAAGCCTTTATCCAAACTGGTTCTGTCATGGAGGCTCAGTGGGCACTGTGGCAAAACAGTAATGATCGCTACGTGGCTGTACCCAAGAGGCACAGTATTTCAGGTGAGTGAGAGAGTGGAGGACCACTGCTAGTGTTTTGAACCAGCAGTCTTAAGGCCAGGGAAGAAGTGTTTGAATGTGTGAGAACCTGGAACAAATGCACCTATCACTTGAACGCAGTCCCAGACATTCAGCACAGCGACATGCACAAACATTACAACTGTCGCGACGTTCATTGGGCCACTTACTGGGTGATTTGAAGTTCCATCCGTATAAACTGCAGATGGTTCAAGAGTTGAGAGACATTGATAGGCAAAACAGACTTGCCAACTGCATTGACATTCTTGCAATTATTAACCGAGAACCACTGATTCTCCAACAATTGCTGATGTCTGATGAAGCAAACTTTTTCATGACTGGATATGTTAATAAGCAAAACTTCCAGTATTGGTCTCAGTAAAATCCACAATGTTTACATGAAAACCAGCCAAGTCCAAAAGTTGTGATATTGGTGTGCAGTTGGCATGTGGGATTATTGGTCCCTATTGTTTTGAGGATGACGCTGGATGTGTAGCAACTGTGAATGCCAACCGCTACTGCAAAATGTTGCAGAATTTCCTCATTCCAGAATTGCAGGCAAACAGGTTGCTGAATACCATTGGTTTCAGCAGGATGGTGCAATGCACACATAGCACGCCAAAGTATGGCTGTACTCCAACAAACATTTCCAAACCGTGTGATATCCTGCTTTGGCGATGTGACATGGCCAAAGCAGGATATCACACGGTTTGGTAACAATCCAGAATTGTTAAACCCGTTTCCCGGATTTAACAATTCTGGATTATTTCCTCTAGGGTTAGTGAAGGAAAGAGTCTTTGCCAATCGCTCGCAGACAATTGACGAACTTAAGACTGCCATTCACTGTGAAATAAGCACCATTCTGCAGGATATGTTAAGACATGTTATGGAAGCCTTCCTGTGTCACCTTCAGCAGTGCATCCAGGTAAACAGGGGACATTTGGAGGAAGTTATTTTCAAGATGTAGTGAGACTGTCAATATGTGTTACATACTGTAGTAATTGCCAGTTTATGTACTTGTATTTCATAACTGTATAAAATTACTACTTGCATTCACCATGTTTCTGTTATCATTTGAAGTTGATAGAAACAATACACACCATCCTGTATTATACCTGCACACTATATATATATATAAAGATTTTTTTTAATAAGTTAGTTAATCTGTTACCTGTTGAAAGAATTAAAAAATGATAGTATAAACAATCCAGCTAATTAAGTAATTAAGCTTAGTTAATATGTAAAAATTTAAATCATCAATAGTTTGGTTAATTTTCGCCAAAATCTTTTGACACTTTTACCGTTTATTAAGTTTTTTGTTCTCTTTCTAATAGTGTAAGAACTTTTTTCAAATATTTTGTTTCAGAAGTTTTTGTTCCATATATTTGATTTTGCCATCCAACAAAATAACTGGCATTTTTGGAGAGCAGGTGGTCCTCTGAATAAAGCAATTGTGAATGAAGAAAATCAGACAATATTTTCAAAAAAACAAAACCAATTAATATGAAAATTTTGATTGATGAATATTAATTAAGATATGTCATGTAATTATTTCAAAATTTACAAAAATTTATTGAAATATTATTTTTATTAATAATTCATATTTATTGATATATTTCTACTTTATTTCAATAATTTGTAATTTAATATTTTATGAATTTTTGAATATATAAAAAAATTCTAATGTAAGCAGATACAGTAGAACCTGTATAAGACGACCACCTCCGGTTCCAATCAAAACTGATTGTGTATACTGATGGTTGGCTTATACAGGTTAAAAAGAATACGCATTTTTAAATTGAAACAAAATGATTACACTTTAATAAAATCAAAACGTATGTTTTTGTCACAATTTATAACACAGTTTATCATTTATTCAAACACACAACATATTTAATTAATATGGAAAAAACTATCAATAGTGCTTTGTTGAATTCCACTTTTATTTTTTATAATTTTTACATATGAAGCAGTGTTCGATGTCATTTAATTGAGACAACAATTTTTCATTATTTTCTATTGTTAGTGCCAGTTTAAGTCTTCAGCATGTTTCTTGCAGGGTATCATTTGTTTCAGGTTGCAATTTCCATTGTTCCTCCATTTAGCTAGAATTTCTTTTTGAGACAATATTTTGTGGATCTGTGTTTCCCCACTTTAAATTTTTCTGCTAATTCTCATTCAGAAAGACTTTTCTTACTATTTTTAATCATTTTTATTTGCTGTTCTAAATTTAAGGCATTAACTTTCTGTTTAGACCGTGATTTAGCCATATTTCAACATCCAAAATGCAATGAGAGCATCACACATATATGAGATTACATTTGATTAATACACTTGCGTAGAACACAAACATCCGCATCCAGTGGCTCGTTGTTTTTACTTTCCCTGTTTTCCCTATATCACTTTGCCATAGGCAGAGGCAGACTGTTAACTTTAGGGGCCCTGGGCTAACACTGTCTGGGAGCCTATTAAATTCACCTAAATTAACCTAACAGTGACAGCTATGCTAAACTAATACGCTTTAGAGGAGCTAGAGTTGCACCCCTATGGCAAGATTTAAGATCATCTGCTGCCAATTTTCACGGTGCTGCGCTTAATCCAGGTACAATTATGTGGTGATGCATTGGGTGGCTATGCGATGTGATGATTTGACTTTGGTATGTCACGCTTCTGATAGATTGAGAAAACTCATAGCAGGTAATCTCAAATCCTGCCCGAAAAAAATTTTGTATAATTTATTTTTTCTTAAATTTTTAATTTGAATTGTTTTTTTAATTTTGGGTTTTGACCACGAAGGGGGCCCTTTGATTGAACAGAGCCCTGGGCTGCAGCCTATAAAGACCATGCCTAAATCTGCCCCTGGCCATAGGACTTCAAGTTAAAAATTAAAAACGTATTAAAAACGTTTTTTTAATACAAAATTTAATTATCTATCATAAATACAAATCTAGGGAAGGTTGCATATTAAAAAGATATTGCATTAAAGAAGGAATGACACCATGATTTCATTATTCCAGCGCTCTATGTCATTCTCGTATGAATCATGAGAAAAAATTCACATGGTGTAATTTTTCAATTGTAGTGGTTTGGCTTAAATGAAATTTAAGTTTAAAAGAAAACGGTACTGATGTAAACAATAAAGATAGTCAATTAGATGTGATGTTAAAAAATTATTCGTCATAAGACAGTTACATTTTATGTTTGGTCTATAAAAATGATGGTCATGGTCGAATTAGGGAGGTGGTCGTCTTATAGAGTCAAATAGCATTATTTCTATGGGAAAAAATTTGGTTCCCATAAAATCGTGGTTGTCACGTCAGGTGGTCTTCTTATACAGTGGTCGTGAAGTCAGTTTTCACTGTATATCTTTTCATCTTTTTGTAGTCCTTTTTTTAAATTTAAATGCTGGTATAATTTACACCATTCTCTTTGTCTGTCCTTAATAGTGTAATCTGAACATAATTTTCCTAAATATAAGATAATGAATGGCATAGTGAGAGAAATTATCTAGTAAAACTTTGCAATAAATACTGAAAGCATATACTTGTATTCAAAATAACCACTTTGCACAACTTTATAATCAGTAAATTAAATTCATATTTATGATAAACACAGTAGGAAATACAATGTTTATTTACCTGTTAAAAGATTTGGATGATCCTCCAAAATATAAACAATTTGAAATAATGATTGATTTTATCAATCATTATTTCAAAATGTTTATATGTTGCTTTAGCAGTATATATTGAGCTTTCCACCATTTTTGAAACTTAGTAAAATGAAATGTGATAACATCTACAGGTTTGTTCAGTGAGAGAACAGATCCAACTAGAATTTGACCGGTCATGGAACATTGTCTCACATTCACTGAACATTAGATGGCAGAACAGATTAGTACAGTATGGCTGACAATGCCAAGTTAGGTCTGTTAGTAAACGAAATATGTGATAATGAACCCTTTTTGATGAAAAGCACTCAAAAAAAAAAAAATACAAAATTGAAGGACATTTTATGGCAAAATCTTATTCTTAATTATTAATGATGAAAATAAAAGAATTAAAATTTTAACATATAATTAATAAAAATTCTATTAAAACGATTATAAGGGTCGATTCACACATATCAGTGACGTGTCCGCTCAGTTCCATCAACTTTCATCAGTGTCAGTGACCTAAATTATCGTTCCTTTGTTTTCCGATGTTCATGTTTACACATGTCCAGCACAATGCCGTATTTTCGCTCTCAGTGTCAGTTCAGTGTCTGTACCATGAAAGTGCTATACGTCACTAACAACATTTTTACTTACTCATGGACATGTGAGGAAGGGAATGCTTGCTACCAGGGATGGACTGGAACATATTTTCAGTTCTGGCATTATCCTGACAGTGGCCCACTAGTTAGACTTCATATTAGGATAATTTGCCACACGGATATATCTTTGCAAGAACATTTCACTGTAAGATATAAAAAAAAAATAAAGACAAGAGTATTTCAAAAAATGAAATATTTTTGTGCTGAGAATTAAAAATTCTCAGCAGAAGACTTCCTCCGCTGAACAACCAACACAGCTCTCTGTAAACCACGCATGAAAAAATTTTTTTTTTTTAATTTTTTTGCAATACTCCTGTCTTAATTTTATTTTTGGCAAATGCCAGAAGGCATTTTTTATGCTTATTTTGTCTACATTTTTATGACAGGAGTATTGCAAAAAAATTTATAAAAAAAATATTTTTTGAAATATTTACCAATAATGCCTTCTGGCATTTGCCAAAATGCTCTTATGGCCAGTCCACCCCTGCCTGCTACAGAAATAAATGATCGAATTGATTCGTCAACATAACATATTATATGATTTATCCTTAGTTTCTATTAGAGTATATAATCTTCAGACATTCTAAAATATTTAAAAAATTTCCTTCAATTGTCCAATAACGTAGCAAACTCTCCTTTGCTTTCCCTTTCTTTCCAAGCTTCATGTTATTTTACTTCTTCATTCAAAATTATAGCAATTCCTCGTCCGTAAACTAAGCCATCTCAAAAACCACTGACTAAAAGTGACCAAACTGCATGAATATGTATGAATAGACATCATTGATATGTTACTGCTGTCACTGACACTGAATGGATACTGAACTGACATGTGTGAATCAATCTTAATACATTTTTAATAACTTCATGATAAATAAAACAATTAGCCTCTTGTAATAATTCATAAATTTTTTTATGGAATTTATATTTATTTTTTAGCATCGTTAACAACTGTTATGATTATAAGCTCATTTCCAACAAAGGGCCTGCCATCTTGAAAGAGCTTGTGATCATACATTTGTACAGAGTCAGAACTTATGGATTCGGTCTGCCACCAATCACTTGCTTCTTGTCGTTCAGTAAAACAAAATCCAAAACTTTTATGGATCAGGTCATATACCGAACGCGCCCTACATTTCCCATTAGTTATTACTTTCAGAAATGACCTATTCGTGACATTGCAAACTTTCAATTTGTTGGGGAAGTAAGGATACAAGAAAAGCTTACTACTACTGTCAGACTGAGTTCAGTATCATATTAACGAATATAGAAAAACTGCTTTGTTATTATTTCAAAAGTTCTTAATCACTACAAGAAGCACTAATAGCAGATGTAAAAACTAAAAATTTTTATTGCTAACATTTTCGATGCCTTTGCATCCTCTTCAGGCAAAAAGCAGAATAGAACATAACAAATTTAAATAAATTGGAACAAAAACAAAATATATGCTTTTAAGAACTATCCAAGTTACTATGGTAACCAACAACAAACAACTACATAAAGTAAGGAGTACAAAATAGATAACATAATAAATAAACATAAAATTATACAAACTTTAAAAACACAAAAGTATAAATAAATAACGTATTTTTATATAAGATAAGTTCATTCCACATTTATACAACTTTCAAGGCACTGTCCTAAGTCACACTTAATATCATACACTCATTTTTAGTAGGCTGTATTTTCCTAGCCCAAAAAAATGGTTTAACTTTGCTACTATGACCTAGCTTCAACTATCCATCTTTGTTAGGAGATATTTCCAAGCATCTGATAACTCCTTTGCCGGCTGATTAATGTTTACGAGAATTTCTTTTCTTTCATTATCGTACATTTCCAACGTTTCTGCTAGGACTGTATATTGATCTTTTGCCAAGGTTCTTATAACTTGCGCTTTTTCCCAATCCATACTTATATCATATTCCAATGCACGCATTGCTAAGGCTGTAGTTGTACGTCCGTTACATATGTCTTTTTTATGTTCGCATAGTTTCCTTTCTAAGTTTCTAGTAATCACTCCAATATACACTTCATTTATGCCGGTGTCCTTGTTCATAAGAGGTACTTTATAGACTCCTGATTTTTGTTTACATTCTATCCTATCCTTATCACACCTTAACCGATTGAACAATGTGGGGTATCTTTTGTAAGCCACTATTCTGTCGCTCCTCCTTGTTAAGTTTCTAATTAACCTGGAGTTCTTCATTG
>AYEL01089445.1:0-14972 GCA_000484575.1 Olivierus martensii | reverse complement strand
TAATCTTAAGTCAAGAAAATGTATATGAGTGTAACTTTGCTGGTCCTTCTTTAATACCAGGCCATACTGCTCTAAAGTTAAGGCAGTAGGAAACAGATCCACATTCTCTGGGTTACTCCATATTACCAAAATGTCGTCCACATAGCGGGTGTAAAGCTTGATAGATGGTTGGAAAAGTGGGAATTTCTGTAATTCGACTTCTCTTAGGAGGATTTCGGCTAGCGGTCCAGCGATAGGGCTGCCGATAGGGACCCCTTGCTCTTGTCTGTAAATTCTATTTCTAAACGTAAAGTAGGAATTGTAGCAGACCAAGTGTGCTACTTCTCTTAAAAGATGGCTAATGTCATGTTGTGCTGGAGTATGCTCTAATAGGAACCTATAAAATAGAAGGCAAGTCGGTGCTAGTTTCAATGATGGACAGAGGGCTTGAAAATCTTAAGTGGTGTAAAGGTCCTGCGAGGTTGTCTGGAGATTCCGTAGCCTGCTTAATACCGATGTGGCAATCATTGTCAAGTTGGTCGTTTCACCTAATATAATATTTGGTTACACCACTTTGCTAACTTTTTTTCAAACTGATATGTTGGCGCAAGTTTCTTCTCAACAATAGGCCTAGGTTCTATCGGAACTTTATGAGATTTAATATATGCAAAAAGTCTTGGGATTGTCGGTGCTTCTTGCCTAGGATGTCTCCATATCTCTGGGAAATTTTTGTCTTTTAAGATTCTATCTAACTTAGCTTTAATGCGGTCAGTGGGGTCTTTCTGAATTTCAACAGCTTTAGATTGCGCAATATAATCCATTAGGTACGAGTCGTATATTTCTTTTTGGATTATTACAATCTTCTTTGTTTTATCTTCTCTCGTAACTATATAGTTGTTAGAACTAAGCCAATTGAGAGTTTTTTTGATATCGTGTTTGTCAGCTCTAGACTCTTTAGATTTACGTGAAATAGAAGCATTTGCTTTTTGGCTGACGAAGGCCCATCTAAATTTATCTTTTTCTGTGTCTTCTACAGTACGGATTAATTGTTCAAAGACTGGTATATCTTGCATTACTGAAGTACTATTCCAAATAGCGTATGAAGGGCCTTTTCTAAAGAGTCTCTTACAAGGAGTTACATTAACCTCAAACACTAATATTACCAAAATAATAATAAAAAATGGTGGGGTATCAATACTTTTGTCGTCCACTGTATTGTAATTCAATGCATGTGTAAAGTTACATCATATTATGATAGTCATTATAATGTATAGTAGATTATCTCTAATCTGACACATATGATTCTGGGGTTTGTCAGATTTCAAGATTTGTCAGATTATTGGATGTTCAATGAAAAAATAGAATTACACAAGCGAATACATTATTAAGACTTTCCTGTCACTGCTCTTACTGTTCAAATCTTTCACAAACCCCTCTATTAAGATTTTCCTGTCACTGCTCTTGCTGTTCAAATCTTTCACAAACCCATCAATTTTATCCCGATTTTTTTCACTGTTATAAATGGTGACTCGTACAATACCATAAAATGAAGCCAAATCACTAAACTTTTCTTCCAAGTCAAGTTTCTTAATTATTTCTGCCTTTTCAACCACAGTCAATGTTTTATGTTTTCGTTTTTCACTTTTTCTGATTTGTGACATTATATAAAGATAAATAACAAATTTGATTGATATAGTAAAAACATTATTTTACTGTTTTTAAACTTAAAAATTAGTCTGACTATAATGCCTGTGCAATGAATGAATAACAATTGACAATTTATTTACATCAGTTTTTTTCTCTCACACATTGATAACTGCGGTGACATGATAATTTCACATGGGCGGCACGACGGTGACAGAGTGTCGGACTATAGAGATTCAACTGTATGTTAAATTTACTGTCAAGTTAACTATTGCTATCAGTAATCTGATAATGTCATTAACTCTCATTACAACAATATCATGATTATTGTTACAATATTATTATGTAAAATTGATTTTGAATTGTGGAGGATGTATATACTGTGTGGGACTGAGGACGATAAAACACACTTATTATGTAAAATTGATTTTGAATTGTGGAGGATGTATATACTGTGTGGGACTGAGGACAATAAAACACACGTTAGGCCTAAATGCGATAACAGTCAGGTTCTGACACCAGTCGGGTACGAAGTGAACCGACAAACAAGTGAGTGGTATTTCTATTTAGCGCGAGTAAGGATGGGTAATAATTGTTCTGATTGGCAAATCGACACAAAGACTACGTTCGTCTAAGAACAGCTTCCTTTATTAAAAGAGAGAGATCTCCATCAAACACATGTGAATGTTGATCACCCATTTAGAGAAAGAGATACCTTTACACAAAAATCTGTGGAGATGAAATTTAAAGACACAAATATCGATCGACGATGATAACAGTCTTTAGTCTCTGATTTAAAGTCTTTAGTCCTTTAGATGGGAATCAAGGGCACGCACTAGGAAGTTTTCTGTTGAGTTGAACAGTTTACTGTCGAACAATGAACAACTAATTGTCAGTTGCCATGTTCTATGTTGCTTCTTCAGAGGGAGACAAAGAATTCTAGCAGATGAACTGTCCGAAAGAAGAGTTGTTAACTCTTCACCCAAGTGGGAATGGCTTGTAGAATACTGCGGAGAAGATCAGCGAGCGATGAACAAGAGGAGAATCTCGGAGATCGAGACGGGAACGACCGGAGGGTACCTGGAACCAGCGGCGATCATGAAACAAGCCGACACGGTAGTCGCAGAATAAGCCGATGAGGCTGTTGTGGAGCCAGCGAACTCAAATCATGGTGGAACAAGCCTCGATCGAGGGTGCAATGGCTCTTATATATCCATTAACCTTTTTTGACCCTTTTTCCTGGGGATGTTTTTCTCTTTAACTTACATATGGTTCAGGTATCATTTCTTAGATTTTTGAATTGACACCTGAATAGACCATTTTGTCGAAATTCATTATTTAAAAGAACAATGAGAAAACATAACACGTCCTGATCATATTGCAGCATTGGTGACAAATTCCTTAACTAATCTCCGGGGGAAGATTATTGACCCCCTATAACTGTGTTTTTTAACTTTTACCTGATTAAGAAATCTGAAAATTTTTAGAAATATAAAAATTCAAGCAATATAAAATTAAATGCTGTTATTAAAAAGTATTTTTAAACATTAATGTTTTTAATATGAGTAAATATAAATTTCAACAAATCATAATTGCTTTATTTTTCATTTTTTGACAAGTAAAAAATAAATAAATGTAAAAAATATGATTCACACTTGCATTTATATAGTGTAGAATATCACCTAGCAAAATAGCATATGCATCTATGAAATCATAAGCCCAATTAAAAAAAAAGACAATTATATTTATAGATATAATAAAAATTCATCAAGACTACAAAAACATATACAAAAGTAAAATACAAAGCCCTTTAGCAGTCAATAGTTTTGTAGTATGGCTGAAGAAGGTGCCAAGTGCATTGAAAACGTTTCTGAATAAAGTTTTGACTACAAGGGCTTTGTATTTTAATTACAGATTTTTTTCATAAAATAATAAATTATAAAATATAACAATATATAATAGAAAAATTATTTTTTGTGCTATGGAAATAATTTCAAGATTAAAGATAAATAATCAACATGCAGAGTAAGTCATATCTGATTAACACAGTGTTTTCCAAACTGTGGGGCATGCCCCACTAGGGGGTGTGAATTTATTCCAAGGAGGAGCACAAAAATTAACAAAAATATCATTTTTGACACAAACAAGCAAAAAATAAATTCAAATTGTTGTCAAAAAAAAAGAATCAGCAAAACGGTTATAAATACAGTACATATATCCATGTATCCAGAAACTTTCTGCTATAGCTATTTTAAAGGCAAAATAATGTTCTCATTTAGTGATTATAAAAGAATTGTGAGTAACACTGTCTTCCATGACACCTGATTTGAGAGAATTTGTGCTGATAAACAAGCCCACTTATCATTGCATTAAATATTATGTTGTATTAAACATATATTCTATTTTTTGTTTTTTTGTAAGATTAGGCAGTATAATTTACTACAGTATACAAATATACAATATAGATTTGTTTACATGTGTTATTTCCACAATATAAAAGTCATATAATATTCTATTAGATGGAATATATCTAAGTGGATGCTAGGTGGTTTATAGTTGTACTGTATACATTACTATAAAAGTTGAACTCCGGTAAATCTTAGAATTTACCAAAAAAAAATCTAACACTTAACTATTATGGAGTGTTAAAAGTGCAAATTATCTGTTAAAATATTTAAATTTCAGGTTTATACCAAGAGATGTTAGTAATTGTTGAGATTTACCTAAGAGAGCTAATAAAATTAATCATAAATAATATTTTAATTAATTAAATCTGCTACTTTATTTAGCAAGTTATTTTCATTTTACTTTTTATTGTTGTTTTGAAATTCAATTTGTATTGCATGAGTATTATATAAAAACCCATATTACTTTTTGTCTATGAAATTAGCCATTTAATTTTAATAGAATAATTTTACTAATATAAACTAATGAAACAATATAACTTATCAAATCTTATAATAATTTTTATTTAATTTATTGTACAATATATTGAACTATTTAAAAATTCTTATATTGTATTTCAATTTGGTTATAAATTATTTGTGCATTCGGAAATAATAGTGAACCTTGTTGCTTGCTTATCTAAGAGGGCTGGTAAAAGCTAGAACAAGGGATCTTGCTTAAAATAGTGTTCAATTAAAAAATTCTTGTACAAGTATTGTACAAGCACTTTTTCATTGGATACTTTTAAACAATTACACCTTTCGAATTCTTGGCCTCCAACAAAAGATAATTTACTAATCATTTAATATTGTTTCATCTCATCAAAAATTTTTTCCATTCATTTTTTTCCAATTAAAACTCAAAACTTGTAAAATTTTGTGCTTTCCCTAACAAAATATATATTCTCTTTGAAATATTATTTGATATATATTCTCTTCAACAAATTTCAGACTGTTAATATTTGTTTATCTTTGTAATAAATATGGATAATTTTATTATAAATGAAACACTTAACAAAATTATTTAAATTCCATTTAGGAACATTTATATTGTTATAAATACAGTGGATTCCGCTTAATTGAGACACCAGTTAATAGGGGCAGCCATGTAATTGGGCCAGATCTCAAGAACGGAAATCAAAACTAATAAACTAATACATAATTTAAATGCTTAATTGGGACAGTATCAGAAAAGGAATTTTCAATTTTTGATATATTTTAGGGATTTTTCGAAAGTATGGCAACATATGTACACTAATACCTGCATGCTTTCTTAAAAAATTCCTTATATAAAAATTATAACAACATTTTATTGTATTGGTAATTTTTCAGGTTAAACCTTTCTACAAGACAATACAGACTAACACAATGGAGCAGGTTGTTTCTTCACATCCTATTACATACACATCGTTGATACACTGTCGCCGCACTAATATAAACATCCATTCTTTAGTAAAATTATAAGTAAATATCATCGTTGATAAATAATACATAACAATACTGTATTCGGCAACACTAGCATGATGAAAATCAGTTAATTATCATCATGAGTCTGGCAAGTGTGCATCTAGTTGAAAGTCTATCATTACAGTACCTAGCGGTATTCATTTACACTGTTGATTTTATTTAAAATTTTTAAATCTTTGCCAAGATGTCAAGAAAGGATTTTACACTTTCAAGTAAAATTGCTTTGCTGGATAAAATTAAAAACCAGCCATTTAATACAAGTCATTGTATACTAGCTGAAATAAACCAAAATCTACCATAGCGTGTTTCCTACAACAAAAAAATCAACTGTGTGAGGAGTGGGCATTACAGAAAAAATTCTGGGAACATCCAAAAGAAAGTGTGATGAAAAGGATCCAGAAATTGAAGAAGCATTAAGATCAATGGTTTTCTATAGTTAGCAGGCAAGGTGTGAATATCAGCGCCCAGTGTTGAAGATGAAGTCAGAGAAGATCAGTAAAAAACTAATAATTAAGTATCTATTTTAATAAAGCATTAAAATAGCTACCTAATTATTATTTTTTACCTATTATTTATTTAACTATGAATTACATATTTTATTTTAGAATTTATTACTTCATTTAATTGGGCCAAAATGGCTTAGTCCCAACTAGTGTTTCTGTATTTATTTAACTATGAATTACATATTTTATTTTAGAATTTATTACTTCGTTTAATTGGGCCAAAATGGCTTAGTCCCAACTAGTGTTTCCGGGTGGGAATTCATTCCCGCCCATTCCCGGGAATTTTTCATTTTTTCGTTTTCCCGTTCCTGAACCCCGAGAAAAATTTCTCGGGAAAGCGGGAAAATCAGCTCCTTGAATCCAGTAATACCCACAATGGGAAATAAATGTACTACTCACAATGTATCTTTTAAATATTTTTCCTGTTTATCTCTATCTAAAGTTACATTGTGTTACAATATTATACACCACCAGAAATCTACACGCAACACCAGAATCAGATAACAATGACCAGCTAATTTTAGCTCTTGTAAATCTAGCACATTTCATCATGGAGAACAGAAAACAATTTGTACATATTTACACAGAAAAATATTTATTTTCACAACCCAGGATTTGACAACAAAGTCATAAAAACCTTAGATAATTACCTTAGATTTTGGGTGAAATCTAAGGTAATTTACCTTAATATGATATTGTATTCAAATCCTGAGTTGTGAAAATAAGTATTTATGTATAAATTGTTTCTGTTCTCCATGATGAATCGTTTCCACAAAGTGACGGCTAATATTACCAACTACATTCGATCAATTTGTTTGAGACTGACGATTGCAATGTATGTGAGTGTTCTTGGTTCTCTCAGCTGCTGTAGGTAAATCAATCTATTTAGAAACAACTTGCACTGCTAATTATTCTAATTTTACAATAATTTCCAATCTCATATTCAGGGCCGGCTCAACATACGATCAAGCTGAGCGCCCGCTCAGGACATCAAAAGGCACTCCCAGAAGAAGGGTAATCATTCATGCAACAATGTATAATAAACCATATAATCAATGGTAATAAAGATATATATATATTCAAAGAATTTATTGTATACAATATTCGGTACACTATAAATCGGTAAACCACAGACAAAACGATAACAGAAAAATAATACTATATAAGTACAGAACGATTCAGAGTTTATTGTGAGTTGACCAAGTGAAATTTGAAGAAATAAATAAGAATAAGATATATTAAGAAACAATTTGATTACAAAAGCAGAGATAAATCCCTAATATGTCCGAAAAACAATTTCAAATAAATTTTTTTAATGTATTAATAGACACAATTTTAATATCAATGCAAGACAGATTTAAATTATTATACATGAAGAAACTTTGGGTTTTTATATAGCATAAATAAACTATAAGAAAAACAAAAGCTTCTTAAAAATTGTTGTAATTTTCAATTGACTCTAACTGCAGGATCAGAAGGTGACATAAATTGCATTGTTTTCTGCGATGAATTTGTTAGTATTAAAAGACTTTTAAAGCCACTGATAAAATAACGCCGCTACAAGTTCTAAACAGAACAAAATGAAAGATCTTTATTCGAATATTTTGATTGAATTAAGGATTTTATTAACAACAACTGTTTCTGTTGCTAGTGCAGAAAGAATGAGATTGGGAATATTATTGTGATATTGTTTGATATACAAATCACATAATGTATGATATACATAAAAACTCATCATAAAAGTTTTGATTAAATAAAATTTGCATTAATTACATTTTTTATATTTCGGGAATTCTTGAGAAAATACGATTTCCCATTCTCGATTCCCGAAGGTTCCAAAATGTCGGGAATTTGGAAACACTAGTCCAATGTGTCCCAATTAAGTGGAATCCACTGTATTTGAAATCATATTTATCAGTAATCATGTTTATGATATATACATAATGATAATTAATTTAATTTTGAATTTATATTGAAAACATTCAAAAAAAATAAAGCTTAATTTCATCTTTGATAATTTTAGAAAACTTCTTAACAAATCTTAACAAACTACTACTAATATTGTTGAAAATAATTTGTGAAAGTTATTACTACTACTAATATTTGAACAGTGTTAAAAGATATAATAAATATAGTACTATACTATAAAAAAAATAATTACTCTTGAAACTTAGTTTAACCTGAGATTGAAGTTATTTAGGATGGACTATACAGCTGAAAATCTCTAAAAAATTATATAGAAATAGCTAAAAATCACATTAAAATAGTGCGACTGCATTGAGTATAAAATTTTTGCACTAACAACACTACAAAGGAATTAGATTTAATGAGAAAACTACTGAGTTGGTAATGTGTAACACAACAAAGAGTGTGGCTCAGAAACATGTTGGAAGTTGCAGAACAGAATCAGGCAAGAGACAGGATCCCTTGTTTTAGCTTTCACCTGCCCTCTTAGATAAATTTCAAAAATTACTGACATTTCTTGGAAAAGCACAAAGTTTTAATATTTTACTAGAAAATTTGCACTTTCATCATTTCATAACAGTTAACATTAGGATTTACTGGTAAATTCTAAGATTTATCAGTCTTCAACCTTTTACAGTATTAAATATATATTATCCCAAATGTGTATACATACATTTGGGATATATATTATATATACAGTGGATTCCGCTTAATTGGGACAGCCGCCTACATTGCAATACAGTAGGTCCTCATTTAATATTGTCCAAGTTAACACAAAACAGTCGATTCTGCTTAATTGGACCACCAAGAGAACTGGCTGAGCAGGGCCATAGAAAACTGAAAATGTTACCAGAGATTATTATTAATACAGTGGATTCCGCTTAACTGGGGCAACGCATAATTGCGAACAATATATATATAGTGGATTCTGCTTAATTGGGCCAAATCTCAAGAATTCTATATATATAGTAGATTCCAGTTAATTGGGTCAAATCTCAAAGAACAGAAACCAACTAATAAACTAATACAAAATTTAAATCTCAAAGAACAAAAACCAAACTAATAAACTAATACAAAATTTAAAAGCATTTCTAAGACAACTTTTAACTAATAACCTAATACATAATTTAAATGCTTAATTGGGACAACTTTTAACTATTGGGACAGTAGCAGAAAAGGAATTTTCAATTTTTGATATGTTTTAGGGATTTTTCATAGCAGAAAAGGAATTTTCAATTTTTGATATATTTTAGGGATTTTTTGGATAAACTGATAAACTAATACATAATTTAAATGCTTAATTGGGACAGGAGTCAAAGAATGGAAACCAAACTAATATATAATTTAAACACTTAATTGGGACGATAGCAGGAAAGGAATTTTCAATTTTTTATATATTTTAGGGATTTTTCGAAAGTATAACAACACTACATACACTAACAAGGAATTTTCAATTTTTGATATATTTTAGGGATTTTTCAAAAGTATGGAAACACTACGGAATTTTCAATTTTTGATATATTTTAGGGATTTTTCAAAAGTATAGCTACACATACATACACTAATATTTGCCAAGATGTCAAGAAAGATTTTGCACTCAAGTAAAATTGCTTGGCTGAATAAAATTAAAAGCCATTTTACCACTCCGAGTAAAAAATTGCTTGGCTGAATAAAATTAAAAGCCAGCCATTTAATACAAGCTGTCGTAGACTGGCTGAATAAAATTAAAAGCCAGCCATTTAATACAAGCTATCATAGACTCTAAAATTAAAAGCCAGCCATTTAATACAAGCTATCGTAGACTCTCTGAAATAAACCAAAATCTACCATAGAAAACCAGCCATTTAATACAAGCTATCGTAGACTCGCTGAAATAAACCAAAATCTACGTGTCTCCTACAAAAAGAAAATCAACTGCGTAAGAAGTGGACATTATAGAAAGAAATTCCAGGAACATCCAAAAGAATGCGTGATGGAAAGGATCCAGAAGTCGATGAAGCATTAACTCAATGGATTTCTATAGTTAGCGGGCGAAGCTTGAATATCAGCGGCCCAGTATTGAAGACGGAGATCGGTAAAAACTAATATTTAGATACCTATTTTAATAAATCGTTAAAATAGGTACCTAATTATTATTTTTTTGCCTACTTATTTATTAACCTATGAATTACATATTTTATTTTAGAATTTATTATTACTTCATTTAATTGGGACAGCCACTTAATTGGGACAAAATGGCTTGGCCTGACGTGTCCCAATTAAGCGGAATCCACTGTATATATATATACAGTGTATTCTGCTTAATTGGGATTAAGCCATTTTGGCCCAATTAAGCAGCTGACCCAATTAAATGAAGTAGTAATAAATTCTGAAATAAAATATGTAATTCATAGGTTAATAAATAAGTAGGCAAAAAAATAATAATTAGGTACCTATTTTAACGATTTATTAAAATAGGTACCTAATTATTAGTTTTTTACCGATCTCCTCTGACTTCTTTAACACTGGGCCGCTGATATTCACACCTTGCCTGCTGACTATAGAAAACCATTGATCTAATGCTTCTTCAATTTCTGGATCCTTTCCATCATACTTTCTTTTGGATGTTCCTGGAATTTTTTCTGTAATGCCCACTCCTCACGCAACTGATTTTCTTGTTGTAGGAGATGTGCTATAGTAGATTTTGGTTTATTTCAGCTAGAATACAATGGCTTTTTTTAAATGGCTGGCTTTTAATTTTATCCAGCAAAGCAATTTTACTTGAAAATGTAAAATCTTTCTTGATATCTTGGCAAAGATTTTAAAATTTTAAATAAAAGTGACATTGTAAATGAATATTGTTAGGTACAGTAATGGTAGGCTCTTAAATAGACACACATTAGCCAGACTCGTGATGATAGATAACTGATTCTGATCATACTAGTGTTGCCAAATACAGTATTGTTATATATTATTTATCAACAATGATATTTACTTATAATTTTACTAAAGAATGGATGTTTATATTAGTGCAGCGACAGTGTGTCAACGATGTGTATGTAATAGGATGTGAAGAAACAACTTGCTCCATTGTGTTAGTCTGTATTGTCTTGTAGAAAGGTTTAACCTGAAAAATTACCAATACAATAAAATGTGTTATAATTTTCATATAAGGATTTTTTTTAAGAAAGCACACAACAAGTATTAGTGTATATAGTGTTGCCATACTTTCAAAAAATCCCTAAAATATATCAAAAATTGAAAATTCCTTTTCTGCTACTGTCCCAATTAAGTGAAAAGTTGTCCCAATTATAAGCGTTTAAATTATGTATTAGTTTATTAGTTTGGTTTTTGTTCTTTGAGATTTGGCCCAATTATGTGTCTGCCCCAATTAACTGATGACCCAATTAAACAGAATCCACTGTATATACATAGTGTGTTCCAAATGTTCTGGAATGGTCAAATATCTCAAAAAAAAAAAAAAAAATGAATTCTATGAAAAATGTTTTGACAAAAGATATTTTGTTTCAAAAGAGGCATAAGATAGCTGTATCTGTTTCATTATAGATGGCATGTTGACAGTGATCTGAAGGTCAATTAAATTTTTCTAACGATTAATTTTTTGAATGAAGGCTATGAATTTTGATTCAAAAAAAATCTAAGAGGAAAAACACAGCTCAATGGCAGGAAACATTAATTCTCATAAAAGAAAGAATGAAATTACACTGATAATACTGTAAAAGCACTTTCGGCTTTAAAGCCGAAAGTGCTTTTACAGTATTTATTATCAGTGTAATTCCATTCTTTCTTTTTTGAGAATTAACATTTCCTGCTGTTGAGCTGTGTTTTTTCTCTTACTTTTTAGTCAATATATTTCAATAGTAGTTCTCTGAACTTTACAAAAAAAAAATCATTAGAAAAATTCTATTCAGACTTAGTTTGCTAGGGGAGGTTGAGCTGTATTGTTTGGTTAATTTGAAATGGTTATTCCCCTAATTAGTCTTTTATTAGAAAAAACAAAACTTTTATTGGGAACATTTTTTATAAAAATGTAATTATCACAAGATATGAGCAGTTGAAGTTATACCTTCAAAGAATTCCTCTAAAAAACTTCCAAATGTTCTAGAATTATTCTAAATATTAGATATCAAATATTGGTTTTATGTGAGTTTTTTTGTATGTTGTGAGAGGGAGAGAGAGCAATATGAAGAGCCAGAGAGAGCATGAAATAGAGGGAGAGTATTAATGAAATTAATTTATTAAATGTTCAAATTGATATCCTTCCACTGTTTGGTTTAAACAACCATAGAAATTACTTAAAAGTTAATACCTTTTCTATGTTTCTTCAAATTCTGCTAGCCATAGATTTCCTGATATCAGTTTGCTGAGCAAGCCATTTTGAAAAAAGGCATATGTTTATATTTACAGCATTTTGCAAAACTTCTAAAGCTTTATTATTATTGAATACAGTTTTTGGTCTCTCAGATTTTGGTTTATCTTTAACTAAACCTGTTCTTGCAAATCATGATACTGTTTGATGAGCAGATTTTGAAATTGAAGTACAATCAGGATATGTATCATTGAACAGATCAGTAATTGCTTCATAAGATCTAATTTTATTACAAAATCTCCACTTTATAGAAACAGTAATTCTTTCTCTTTCAGTTAAATGCATTTTTAACCAAAATTGAAAATGTTGAAAATGTATTGTCACATTAATTTATATGGGAAAAATTTCTGAACATTCTCAGAACTAAAAAATAATCTACCAAATAATATATAAAATCTAAAATAACACTTAACATATAATAAAAGCAGAATGATATAATAAATACACAGAAGCAGCAGAAGTAGAAATAATGTATGTATAGTGTAATTTCACTTTACTGAAACTGGGATGACAGCAAACACATAAAAGACTGAGAGATAGTAATGGTAATGATGATGTGTTAGGCTGAGTTATCAACAGTTGGGAGGTAAGAAATACAGGAGGCTGGGGTGTAGGAAAGAGAGGAAGAGTTGGTGTATGTTCTTGATGAAAAACAAATGCTGAATACTATTTTCACTTTTTGCCTTTTTTTGTAAAAGCAAAAATTCTCTTCATATTTCTTTTCTGTTAACAAAAACAGGTACTAAGAGCCATAAGATCATAAGTTAGAGTGATTGCAAGTCACAAATATCCTAAAATTATGGATTTCCTACTGTCAATTTTTATCAGAACATTATATCTTATAGTAATAAACTTAAAGAACACAAAATTGTAGGAACCAATAACAGAAAATTAATTTTGGAGTCATATGCAATGATCTGATGATTAGTCATATCATAGAATTATGGTCAAAGAATTAATCAATGTTATTCATATGCATTGACTAATCACAAAATTTATTGATTACATCAATATTATAAATCATGATGTTGTAAGCCAAGGATTACTTACAACATCTGGGAATGCCTTATTATAATATTATAGTATATGATATATCCTATTTAATTAGTTAATATTAATATTGATTAAGCAGTCAACATTAACAATTAAATCATTTTCCAAGACCCTATTTATAACCATATGCTACTAACTAGTTAAGAATATGATATCACCATAATTATAAATTTGATTCAAGAATAATTTGTAACATATGCAAGGTAAATAATTTGTTTTAAACATATCATGTACTTTGTTGGAATTCTGTAATCTATGATTCGTGTTCAGAAATAATTGATGAAGACCAAATAGATTAAAATATTTTTATCATATGTATGTGAAATTTAAAAATAAAAAATTTTTTTCTGTTTGAAGACTCATAAAGATTAGATTATTTTAATAGAAAAAGCAAAGAAGTAAGAATATGTATTATATAATGATTATGTCTTTGTATGTTTAGTAACCATGATGTTACATGTCTAAGTAGTTCTGTTTTTAGCCCAATTGCTTAGAAATTATTTATAATTTTTTATTGCTTTTCATTTTTTTCATTGTTTTGTTTACTAGAATTAATGTAGATCATTAATTCTATTATTTATATATATTAATGTGTAATGATGTGATGTAATTCCTTTTTAGTAGTGATAATAACTTTGCATTTAATATATTTTCTTATTATGCAGCTGAAAGAAGCTAAAAACATTTATATAAATAAATAAGTTTTCTGATTTTAAGCTTAACAGTATCTGTATATTAAAATCAAATCAAGTACTTTAATACTAATAGACCAGAAATGAATAGAATATGAATAGAAAATGAATAGTTTAGCATTATGAGGATTTAAATGCATTATCAATTGATATTACTCTTTAGGAATCAACTAGAGCCATCCAAACTACAATATCCAAGAAGATAAAAGAGCAAGCAAATCTACACAATACAAGACCCCAATTAAGAACAAAAATTTGTTAATTAACAAACTACAGATAGGAATTAGTATCTAAATAAAAGTTCTTAAAAGTGATTGCTTATATAATGAAAAATTGTAAAATGATTATGATTTCTTGTGTAATGAACAGTAATTGTAATTATGGAAATATTTTTAATAATTAGAACTTTACTATTACACTGCCAAAATAACTTAAAAACTATAATTAACAGCGCTATGGCAGGAAAAAAATACATAATAATAAAAACACAATAAACTTAGAAGCGCTTTTGATTTAATAAATCCTTGTCAGCTACAACGAATATCAGAATAACATATTGCATTTTATAATTATATAAATATTAGAAAAACATATTGCTGGTTATGGTATTCTATTTTTAATAAATAGAATACCATAACCAGCGAACAAAAAACTTGTCTAAAAAACTTTTATAGCCTAATATAGAAAAATTTTATAAATTAGGATTTAACTTCTACTTTATCTCATATCTTACAGCTATCTAGATTTCTTATTATTTAAATCCATTAAAAAATTAAATTCTAATAAAACTTGACAATAGTATTAAATCAATATATGAAATAAAATAATGTTAATGTGGCTTATATATATATATATA